>JAAEAF010003312.1:0-44277 GCA_011037195.1 Triatoma infestans | reverse complement strand
TAAAGTCCTTAAAATGTTTCAAGCTAAATGTTACACATCTTAGCCGCATGCCTCGCATGCCATCTCCCGGCTCAAAAAAAAATTTTTTTCCCTGACAAATTTCGACCTTATATTTTCAAGCTAAATATTATAAAACATAGCCGCAGGTCAGGCATGCCCATCTCGCGGCTAACAAATATTTTTTTACCTTAGACTGTTTTCAAGCTAGATTTTTCAAAACGTAGCCGCATGTCTCGCATGCCATCTCCCGGCTCAAAAATATTTTTTTTCCTTGGTTAAAAATCAGATGGGGGTCTCATCGTAATTTTGTAGCCGCGCGCCAGACCCCTGCCTTCGGGCGTAAATTCATAAGTGCCTGGGGCTCAGAAATTTTGCCGCCAGAATCCGCAAATTATATCTACTATCGGTTTCTCCAGAAAATCTAAAATTTCTCATCCAAAGCGGTAACGCTTTGATGATGAGAGAAAATAAGGATTTAAACACTTCCGGTTGACCCATTTAGGCGGAAATCTTGTGTGTCGGATGTGATGGTAGTTTGAGCTTCCTGCGATTTGGTTTTTTGAGATCGCAATCATTTCTTTTCAAGCGATTGAAGATTACATGAAAATGTAGTTGATGTTTGGCGGTTGATCAGAAGAGAAATACTTAGGTTGAGTGAAGTTGTTTTGGAAAAAATGTTTCAAATAATAATATGTTTTTATCTGTGCAGTTAACATACCGAGTTTAAAGGAAATGATTTGAGGAGTTTTCGAGAAAATAGTGAAAAAGTGAAAAACAAAAATTCAGTACAGTTGGTGGATTTTGCCCGAAACCTTTGTGTTAGATGGTAGTACCTAAACGAAATACCAAATTTGAGATCCTCCAACATTTCGTTTTTTGATATTCTGTTAACACACACACATGTACAACCCATTCGCTAGAAACATTTTTTTCGTACTCAGCGGACCTTAAACCATGTATTTTCCATGAAAATTCAA
Organism: Triatoma infestans; assembly: GCA_011037195.1. NCBI lineage: Eukaryota > Metazoa > Arthropoda > Insecta > Hemiptera > Reduviidae > Triatoma > Triatoma infestans. Next base: position 43,300 of record JAAEAF010003312.1, on the reverse strand, counting down.
TTTTTAAAACTTAACACATCGCAATACTTTCTCTTACGAGGGGAGAAGAAAGTAAAAAGGTGCAAGCTTCGAGTCTTTTAACGAAATTTTAAGAACTTTTCCTATAGAGGAAGTGAACTAACCATTTCTTCTGAGATCTTGACAAAGCGAACAGCAGTTAACAATTAACAAGAGGCCTGTATAGGTCGTTGAAGAGTACAATTACTTCGGTCACTACAACTATTATAGGTCTCGCATAGCCATAAGGGAGGTATTAACAGAATTCAAAACATTCATTCATTCATCTGTGACATTACAGCCCATGCAGGACCATGGTCTCCTATAATAATTCGTTCCCTAACTGGCGATCTTCCACTTTTCTCCTCTATTGACGTTCTCTAAACTCCTGTCAGCTTCAAATCACTTCCGACATTGTCCAGCCATTATGGGCGCGTCTACCACGGAGTTTAAGTCCGCCAGGATGTCCCTCATATGCTCGCCTCGGGCAATCTTAATTTTTACGACTACATCCTCTTCTTTGAGTAGCCCTTTCAACTCCTAATTTTTCCTTACACGGTACACCCTCTCCATAACAGGTCCAAGGATCGTCCTTACCACCCCTCTCTCCCAACATTTCAGGCGAAGCTCATCTGACGCTATCAGGATCCGTGTCTCTGCCCCATACAGGATAACAGGTCGGAGGATAGGTTTTATATATTATTAATTTGGCACTTCGGGAAAAGTCCTTATTTCTTAGGATCGTCCGTAAAGCTGCCTAGCATCTATTTCCGGCCGCAAGCCGCAAAACTTATTGGCTCTTATTTATCGAACACTTTACGACGAAGATTCTTTGCATGAACTACACTGACTGACGCCTACAGCTGCCACAATATGGTCAGCAGAGGATATCCTCTTCATGACTACTCCCTCCACCCATCGCACATCTATAAGCACAACTTTTATCTACTATATGACAGTTCTAATGACAACATAATTAAGTTAATCTGGATAAAGTGACTTAAAAGAGAAAAGAAAGATGTTGACAATCAGCCTGCAGAATTGCTTTGATTCCTTAATTTAGCTACAGATAAATCTTGTGCTTTTAATCTAGCCGTTAGATACAATCTAATGATATGCCAAGCATGAAGTTTTTGAAACTTTGCCGGCACCTACTCTTTTCAGACTCTCTCTCTCTCTCTCTCTCTCTAATATAATAAAATTATATTATGTTAATAATATAATAATTTGGTTAATGACAAGGTTGTCTTGTAAACTGTTCCTTCGCAACACCATACTTGTTTACAATCTTAATTAACATAAAGAAAGTATTAACGTAATATATTCCAAAACGTAACTTTTTTTTAATATTCCTCCGACAAAGCATTTTGTAACGGTATTCTATATTAAAGGTGAGATATTCGCTAAAGATAGTTTAAAAAAATCCTACACGAAGATATCTTTTCATATGCAAATATGCACACGTACATTATTTAAAACATGCACTTTTAAATTCATTTTTTGAAAATAACATTTAGATAATTAGTTCCGGTATTTAAACCAAAATTTTGGCATTTTAATTTGTTTTTTTTTAAATTTTCATCTTACTCTCAATTACCGATTAAACATTAAATGAATAATTTTACTCCGGTATTCATACATTTTACTTTCTCTTACGTTGAAAGAGTAAGTTGCGATCGTGCCAGATTTTCGTAATTAAGTTTTCTCCGGAAATACGTGTTTTAGGCAGGCCTAAATACGAAAAAAATGTTTTTAGCGAATGGTGTATATATAGGTATGTGTGTGTGTGTGTGTGTATGTGTGAACAGAATATCTCAAAAAGAAAAGTCTTAGGAAGCTCAAACTTGGTATTCCGTTTAGGTACTACCATCGCATCAGACATGAAGATTTTGGGCAAAATCCTTTAACCGGAAGTGCAGTTTTACTGATATTTTTTTACTCCAGTTTTTCGTAATTTTCTCTAAAACGGCTCCAACGATTTGAGCAAGTCTGCAATTGGAATTCAAACAAGTGGTAATAATGTTCTTCCATTGAAGAGCCATTGCTATAAATTGTGTGATTCCACCAAGTAAATAGATAACGGTAATTAAAAGTGACTTCAACAATGTTTAACGGATGTAAAAAGATCATTTAAAAAACAATTATAAAGAGTATACAAGAGAAAAACTTTTTTATACCTATTTAAGTAGAGAAATTTATACAATAAAAAATTAAAAGAGAGTTAATGTAATCAAATAGCTGAAGGAAGTAGGAAGATTTATCGCATTATTTACTATTCTAATAAAAGGTAAATCTTTTTCTATCCCTTTCAAGTATGGGGATTTAATTCCTTGACACTAATCGGTTGACAATCCTTAACAAACAGACTAGGAATAGGGCTGAGATAGGTGATAAGTAGGTTGTCCACCTGTTCTAGAAGTGGAAATGAGTTTTTTTTCAGGGGGGCTTCAGTAATTATAACAGTAGTCCAGAACACCTGAACTCTGAACATATCCATTCTATTAGATCTGTTTCTTTAACTACACCTTTGGAATGTTTACATTATCTCATTAGAATATAAGTACAAAAAGAGGCGCAGCATACACACACAATGTTTTCAAAGCTATTCCTACATCCTCCTCTAACGCTTTAAAGAGAAGTTGTATTTTCTTTTGTAGAATTTTCTGAAAATGTTTTTACTAGAAATAGATGTTTTCAGACAACTTGAGAGTCTGCTCAATAAAAGATATGCTTCAAGAATATCCAGTTTCCAATTGGACCAAAACAAAGCGGACCGCCTTGCACAGCTGAAATCGTGTCTTTTTAGAGTTGCCCTATAGATTACTTCCAATAATTAACTAGGCTCTTCATTATTTCACCTGCGGTCGATGAAGCATTGTATCTACTATTTCACCTTTTTTTTAAGGCGATAATATCGATGTTTTGTATCTGATATTTTGCACTTATCTATATTTGCATAATGATAAGTTATTATCCCAAGCAATGACATGACTCAATGAAAAAATCAAGATCAGCCTGAGCACATACTCTTTATTTTAATGCGGAAAATCCTCCATCTTCCTACATAATTCTACCAGCTCCCTTCCTTACCAACCTAAGTCCGTGTTGGACTCACCTAAACTGGACGATTATGTGAAATGCCAGGGTAGGATTAGCTCAATGAATCTGTTAGATTGGGACACGGAAGGCTCAGGTTCAAATCCAAACAACGTTGCCCTTAATTTTCTTGCCGTCCCAGTAGCTCTTATAGTACTGTCTGTAATGATAATCTCCTGTCTGGAGAACGGCAATACACTGAGAAGTAAAAAAAAAAAAAAAAATCTGGTGTGAAACACTCATACAAGTTTCTCATACAGTTCTCAAAAATATGATTGACAAATTTTAAAGTTTGTGTACCAAATTTAATGAAATTCATCGAAAACTGAAAAAACTGTCCAGTAAAAGCGCACTTCCGGTTTACTAATTTGCTTGAAACTCGGAATTTTAGCCATCTATTTATTTCTTATTAATTTTGTTTGGATGATAGAATTGTACAATCAACTATGATAGCACTTTAGAGAAAAACATAGCCCCACTCCTTCTCCAAAAGTGCACTTAAATGAATTTTCCCAGAGAAATGTTTAAAATAAAAGTTGTAGATTTTTGTATGTGTAGTTTATATAGGAAGTTTCAAGAAAATCGTCGAAGCCATTTTTGAGAAAATCGCGAAAAAGTGAAAAAATCATTTAGTAAAGTGGTAATGCAAACGCACTTCCGGTTAACCGATTTTGTTGAAACTCGGAATTTCAACAACATATTCAATTCTAATTAACATTATTTAGATGATAGATTGTTTAATAAACTGGAATAGCACTTTAGATGAAAACCTAACCCCATGACTGCCTTTAAATGAATTTTTCCAGACAAACATTTCAAATAAAAGTGGTAGATCTTTGTATGCGTAGTTCATATACTAAGTTTGAAGAAAATCGACGGAGCCATTTTTGAGAAAAACGCAAAAAAGTAAAAAAAAAAAGAACAAGTAAAGTGGTACTTCCGGTTTAGAAATATTGACAGATGAGCCACCGTCAGATACCATGGTGGTACCTAAACGGAATATCGAGTTTCAACTTTCTACGGTTTTTAGTTTTTGAGCTATGTGTTCACACATACTCACACACACACACACACACAGACCATTTGCTAAAAACCACTTTTTTAGACTCAGGGGAACCTCAAACGGATAGTTCCGTGAAAGCTCGATATCGAAAATTTGGCACGATTACAATCCTTCCTCTTACTAGGATTAAGACGAAGTAAAAAAAGATAATTTTTGCTATCGGAATCGAATTTTCTACCGAGTCAAACCACATAATAGTGAACTTTGTACTTCTACGAAATGCTAATTAAGTTCGGATTTCAATCCAGAACGATTTCCTTCAGCAGGTTCTGATATAAAATCTGCCCCTGATTTAAAATGATTTTTTTCCTCTTATCGCTGTTAAGCTGTTGCAATCGTGTCAAATTTTCGATTTTGTGTTTACACCGGAAATGTACGTTTCAATTTTCTGATGAAGTTCCTACCACTTTGTAAACTTCAAACTACAGATATTTAGATCTATCATTTTTATTTGAGACATTTTTTTAGATTAAGTAGATTTTAAGGGGGATACTGGAAGGTAACGCTACCTTAAAGAGTCGTTCTTAGTTTAGGTTCTTTAAGCTAATGTAATTATTAGCTTTAGTAATATAATAATGATCACTTAAAATTTAGCAAATTCCGAGTTTGAAGTAAATTTATAAATTTCTATTTATATTTGCAGTAAGAGAAAGTCGTGTGAGTGTTGTTTCTCTCCATATTTCTCTGATACACACACAAATTACGATTTTCTCATAAATTTCTTTTTGCTGATTTCTTTATTCAGCTTTAAAACCATGTATAATTCACATGTATTGAACTATTAATTCTTTATTAGTTTACAGTTCCCTTTTTTTTTTTTTGCCGACTCATTAAATATTAATTTGCCTTACAAAGTGTAGCTGCATCTTCATTATTATAGAATGAAGCACACTGTAAGCAGCGCTTAGGAAGCAGTTAAAAGTCTTAAGTCATTATTTACATTAACAGATTACTGTAGAGTTGTATCTCCTCCACTCTTTCTTACCCTCTCTCTGTCGAAGCTTAGTAGAAAAGCGTACTTCAGCGGGATATGGTAGCTTTTAACTGTAGTGGGTTTAACAGTGTCTTTACATCTCTGGGGATTTTCCATTAGTATTTATTATATTAATTTGTCTTTTCAAGTGAGTAATCTCCGACTTAAGTTTGTTGGTTTATTTCACGGTATATTAATTTATTTTTGTTATTTTCTCTTACTAAGAGGAAGTATTGCGATCGTGCCAGATTTTCCAGATTGAGTTTTCACCGGAAATACAATTTGGAGCTCACTGAAAATGAAAAAAATTTTCTCTAAAATTTCAAATTTTACGTACTCATTCGTCCTAGCATAAACGTATTGTGGCAATAATACTTACCCAGGCAGGTAGCGAATGATTACATTGAAGTCCAGAAGAGAGCATCATAACCTTGAATTAAACCAATAACCAATAGTACATACATTTGAAATTTAACGCCACAATTTCGCAGAACTACTTGAAATCAATTTTTTTGGGAATATGTTACAAATAAAAGTGATAGCTTCATAGTACTACAGGTGAGAGTATATCTATGAAGTTAACATTTCAAGTTTTAAATGAAATAATCATAGTCGCTTTCCAGAAATTCCAAAAAATTTATAAAAAATAATCTATTCTGTAAAGTCACACCTCCAGTTAACCGATTTTTTTTAATTTAATATTCTGTCAGTACTTCTAATATTTGGTACATTAATATTATAAGTATGGCAGAATCTTACTTTAAACTAAAGTGATATTTTAAAAGATAACTAAACGCTACTGTTCCCCCTGAACCTCCAATAAAAATCAATTTTCCCAGGAGAATTTTTCAAATAAAAGTGTTGGATGTTTATATATTTAGATAGTATACAAAATTTAAAGAAAATCTGGCACGACTATTTTCTGGTTCTTAATGTAATCATTCTAAGTATATGCCTATGAACAGAGAACCTCACACTGTGTAAAAATTCCGTTTAATAAAAAAATTCAATTTTTATAACTCTAATAAAAGAATGTCATTGACTTATTTTGGAAAAGAATCTCCTCATATAATGTAATAACTATTATGAAATATCACGTATATTCATATTCAAGCAAGTGCTATTATTGAAATGTTAAGCACAAAAAGTAGCTGAAGTAAAAGAGGCAAAAAAACAAAATAGGGCATATAATTCAAAGAAGAAGATTTGAAGTTTTGACATTTCTAAAATAGGAAAGTGTATTATGTAAATGATATGTATCTACATTAGAAATAAGAACTAGACACTTAAATCAAATAAGAACTGACTGTTCGGTTGGTCCGCACTTAACTGACGTTTAGTTTGAGAGAAGAGAAATTGTCCTCCAACACAGCAGGTTACCAAAAACGCTCAACTTGATACTGTAAACGTCACATTAACCTGATCATCATTAATAACCTTTACATTCTAAATCTCTTCTCTTAGTTATGTTATTTGGATTATATGAAGGAGCTGTTTTTTACTTAATCTTACTCTCAGTAAGATGAAGTATTCCGAACGTGTCAAATTTGTTCGTTTTCAGCTAGAATACATGTTGTCAGGTCACAAGTGTGAAAAAAATCTGGTGTGAAATATTTATTTTCTTCTTCACAAATTTTCTTTAAACACAAATTTTATGTATTTGTATTAACATAAATTGGTGTGATATCACCAATAATTGGTGGGGGATAAGTACCAATCTACTAATCTTGGCAGGTACAGAAGCGATGATTTTATTATGACCCTGTAGAGCGCACCAAAGAGAGAGAAAAAAGTAAAGATAACTCCCCTGATCGATCGTCAACCGTACTGCCTCCTTGTTGCAGAATCAATTGCAATTGTAGGTTAATTTCAACACATTACATTGTTAATTTCAACACATTACATTGTTAATTTCAACACATTACATTGTTAATTTCAACACATTACATTGTTAATTTCAACACATTACATTGCTAATTTCAACACATTACATTGTTAATAAAACAAAGTAATAAAAAAAAGTCCACATTTTATTTTTAGAATAGGTGGCCGACATACAGATAGGAGAAATATAAGGATACTGCAGGGAGTACAACGCCTAGCTTTTTGGCAATAACGGGTGCGACGAGGACAACACCGACATTGGCGTTGGAGTATTATTAGCATGAGAACTTCTAAACTCTCGGTTGTAGGGCAGGCAATGAAATGTCATCTCAGGATGAGATGCAAAGGGTAGTGGATAAAATTTTTAGGGAACTTTCCTTAATGAGGAAGAATGATGGCAAGTTGAGATAAGCGAACCAATTCTTCTCTCCAAAATTGATGAGACGAATAGGAAGTGGAGATTCAAGAGAGGTTATAAAATCAGTATTAGTAGTATGAGGGTAGAATGTTTAAAGGTCTAATGGAGGAAAGCTATTGTTTGCTTTTCTCTGATGATCTGTCTGTGGCAGGGACTTGGCTTCAGGGATGAACAAAGGATGAACTGTGACTTTAGAGCAACTGTTTTCCAGGCTGATATCATTGGTATCAATGAATGCTGCTGTGGCATGGTGAAAGAGTGGCACGGAGAAGTTAAAAAAGTGGGGATATTATCTGATAATCAAACTGCACTAAAAGCTTCGGCGCTCTAAGGTTTGTGGGTAAATGTAGGAGAACACTTAATGACCTCGCTCAGAGGAACAGAGTGGAGCTCTTCTGGGTGGGTACCCAGATACTGTTGACGAGTATAGAGGACTTCTGAGAGGGCAGACGAGTTGGCTAAAGTGGTATCCTCATTAACGCTTTATGGTCCCGAGCCAGCAGTAACCTTCACCAAGCAATTTTGCTACAGGAAAGTAAACGACGGAGGAATAGGGAACTGGAGAGACATGGAAGCTGGTAATTTACACAAAATAGTTGGGTCTAGTTCTTTGTGTCAGAATTGTGACGAGGAAGTCAGGGAAATGCTCGCTGACCGCTACCTAGGTCAGTGTCCCTTTTTTACGAATATGACGTTCTACATATCTGGGAGGGCAACACTCTCAAGGGAATGCTTCGGAGGGTTGGATTGCTTCGGGAGATTTAAGGTACTGTAGTCAGATGGGTAGATTAGTGGGAAGGCTTCTTAGGAGCGTGTTTGGGGGGGATGAGGAAGGTAGATAAGAGCCACATTGGCAGGTCCTACATCCTCGGGCACCCATTATTAATAATAATATTTTCAATAAATAAATTCATGCTGAAATTTCAAATGCAACAAAATTTAAATAAAACTGCAATATTAACTAAGAACAGATACATAAGAGATATTCCAAGACTATTTCTCTGCTGGTATGGCACAAACTTCTATAATTTACCAATAATAACAGGTTTTGCACGTTGAATATAATATACACACATTTTGCCGTACCATGTCCCTTTCTATGTTCTTTAAGAATGATTTTTTTGTTTGCAACAGGTCAAATAGTTTGCAATTATAAATCTGTTAAACGATTATAGTATTTACAAAAACCTTTAACTCCAAGCATTTAAACATTCTTTTCAATGCAAAGGTTAAACTTTTAATTAAATACACAAGTAAAAAAAAAAAAAAAATTAATTTCTAATTTTGTTGAAATGTCTATGAGTTTGCTAATAGTTGTAAAATATAATATAACTGCAACTTTAATTATTAAATCAGTAAGAGATAAAAGCTATGTTACCAATTGTACTTCAAAAAAATCATTTTTAAGTAACTGAATTAGTTTTACCTCTCTCTTTTATTACTGCAGTTAATACAAAAAGTTTTTTTAATCAGTTTTTATCAAACTTCCTCAACTCTTTTGAAAAAGAGTCTGTTCCTCAAACTTCCTTCAAATACAGGATGAGGTGGTGGTGGTATGTTGGTTCTCAGAATATGTGGGCATCAACCTTTGAAATCTATCTTTATATATTTCCAAGAATCCTTCTATTCCTATAATCAATTTTTCCGGAATAATGCTCGGCTTCTGAAGAAATTCATTAAAATTATTCGCATTATCAACACACTATTTACACTAAATAAGCAATTAATTTAATATCTGGTATCTTATCCGTCGTAGCAAGCATGTTCATTTTGTTCCTGACCGATTTCGGATTTTCATCCACCGCCACAGCAAATTCAGCAGGTTCGTGTAAAGAGTTCACTTCAACGCAATGTTTTGTTACCCTCATATGCAGCTATGACGGATAAAGTACCAATGTTATGCAGCATTGCGGACCCATCCTCATATTCAACAATTAATTTAATAGTTGGATTATTAATAGTAGATATTAAATAAAAGGAATGTTAATAGATTTATAACTAACCGTTATAATTTTTTTTAAACCTGATGTATTTTGTTTTTGTTTTCTTTACGAACTTTGTACATTGTTATTTATTTAATAGTGAAAGCCAATTACTTGTCTACAGGAAGGTAAACTATTTTTTAAATTACAAATAATCAGACTACATTCAGGAAGTGTTTAATTTTTGAAGTATATATTATAAATTATGTTATTATGAATGACTATTTATGTTGATATATAGAGATGACACAGTATTCTTCGTATCAATCAAAGTTTGCATCTGAAGGTGATATTAATACATAGATAATTATTGGAGTATATTAGCTTACCTAAGTACGTATGAAATTTGAAATTAGTCCAATTCCTAAGTTCTTGATTGGCCAATGAGTTATTTCCTTCTGCAACAAAAACTTTCAAATTAGAATTATTTTTTTTTCAACTTTTATTGAACAGATCAAAAATTACTTTAATTATCCCAGAAAATCTCTACATACGTCACCTCATGTGGGTTAATTTTTTCCCTATTCTGGTTCACAGAATGTACTGAATATTCATTCTCTAGTGTCCATAGCAAGTAAAATTAGGTATGCTGCACTATCAAACAAAAATTCATCCTCACTGTCTGAACTCGTATTTACACCTGTACGTTTTTCTTCCTAGGAGTCTCTTACAGCTCACTGTCCGTAGTGTTGTCTGTAACGAGAGAACACTGTCCGGTCACCGGCAGTGCACTGAGATGGCTCCGAACTTTGGGTTAGCCAGAAGGGCTTTGGATAGAGTAGAGCTTGGTCCCTCACCACAGACAATTAAAAAAAAAATACACTGTACCAATAGGCAATAGTTTTTTAGGAATAGGATAGCGGTCTTATAAATCGATGCTTGCGACTAGACTCGAGGCGCCAGTAGTTCATATAGAATCGAGCATTGCTGATTAGCTCGCTGCTTGCATCTAGACTCGACGCTCCACTATGTTTGTACCCTTAGATATCTGTTAGAATAATCTAACTTTAAATTTCTCTATAATCAATAGTTTTAAATATAATGCTATTCTCGTTCAAACAATTATGTATTCAAAATGTGAAAGGCAGTTTTATTGGGAATTACGCATGGTGTTAAATATATCGATAATTGGTTTCGATCTGTTTTAATTGACACGAACACGTGTACTACATTAATTTTGTTACAATTCTATAGAACATAAACCACCCCCACCCACTTGATAATGGATCATTATCTTTGTACACATGTTACAATTTATTATAATGCCTATAAAAGAAAGAAATAATAATATAATTAAACTCAATGGCTTTCTTTATGAGGTTAACAAGTAATTGAATTGTTTTGATTTAAACTTCACAACAAACTGATGTTGATTGCACAATCAAGTTAATAGCAATTAAACTAGAAATTATTTCTATTTGTTTATACAAGATATTTCAGTTGGTAGACTGTTGATGATGATGTGTTTTTAACTAAAACATATAGCTGAAGAAACAATTTGCTTAACAAAGCTACGCTATAATTTAGTTATATATTATGCTTCCATTTGCACTTTATTCTACACATAACTTTGATAAAAAAAAAAATCAAGTGAGGAACACTCAACGAGTTTCTCATGCTGCTGGTAACACATTTTATAAATAAAATGACCAATTTTAATTATACGTACTAATATATGTATAGTAGTGGGGAAATAAGCAGGGAGGCAGTGAATAATTACATTGTAGTCCAAAGAAAGCGCCAATAAAATTGAACGAAACTTATATCTATAATATTTGAAATTTAAAGCAACAGAATATTTCGCAGAACTATTGAAAATTAATTTTTTTCGAAAAAATATTTACAGGAAATAAAGGAAATCGTTATTCGTCGTTTTTGGGAATATTAAAAAAAAAAAAATCAAAAACCTATTCAGTAAAATCGCACTTCCGGTTATCGGATTTTCTTCAAATTTCAAATTGTACCCTTGCTTCTAATGTATATTAATATTATGTAGATGTTAAAAACCGTATATTGTATTGAATTTGTACTTTAGAAAAGAGCCTAATGCTGCTGATTCCCCAGAACCAGCCAAAAATCAATATTTTCCAGAAAATGTTTTAAATGAAAGTGATAGAGGTACTTATGTATGTAATAGTGTAAGAAGTTTAAGGAAAATTGTTGGAGCAATTTTCAGCGAAAAACTGAAGAAAAAAGAACATCCAGTGAATGGAATGTATTTTTATCAAAACCTTCGTATCAGATGCTGTGGTGGTGCCTGAACTGAATACCAAGTTTCAGCTTCCTGTGAGTTTTCGTTTTTGAACTACTTCCGGTGAAAAGACAATTTCGAAAATTCAACACGTTCGCAATACTTCCACTAACAACGAATAAGAGAGAGTAAAAAAAGAATTTCAACTTTAAAGCCAAAGCCTCCTTTATCTTTACTTAGATAATCAAGAGTGTAAAAAAAAGCGTATGTAATAAAAATTATAAACGAGCCACAAATTAAATCAATGTTGTGAGTATAGGGAGAGGACTGGAATGTGTGTGTTTTTTTTTTAAATGGATGAAGCCAGAGATTATGGCCAATGATCTCCTTTGGAAGTCTTGTAGTATCAAATTTGATAATGACGGTGTCCAGATGACAGCTCCCAAGTAGCTGGATGATCTACTACCCAAGCTCAAGGCTCTGTAATTGCAGGTTCTGTTCAACTACCGTATAACTCACTGCCTGTATGCTTAACGTTTGCCTCTCTCGTCTCGCTCTGCTCTATATAGCCACCAGATAGATCCACCTACTAAAAGTAAAAATCAAATAACTTAGATATAGTTTTATAACAAATATGGACTGTATAATACCATCATCGTTCTGGCAACTATAAACAACCATCTATAATATCAATATCCTATCAACGTTAAGTATTTATAGATAGTGTATGCATAAAACATACAGTTTGAAATAATGATGAATGGTTGTAATTACCTATACTTCACTAAATGTAAACGCTTTGTCATGTAAATAATGTCAAATATAGCTTCTGCGAAATCTTCGTTCAGTTAAAGAGCAAAATTCTCGTCCTTATTGCGAATGATTCCCGTTGTTCTTACTATATCCATGCCCAAGATTGGAATACTCCAATTAGTTAGTAGAGAAGTATGGTTTAATCTTAACATTATTAGAATGTTGCTCAACTTAAAGTATTTCCGGTAAGAAGAAAGTGGACCAGCCAGTTTTACTTTCTCTAACTGCTGTTGCAATCGTGTAAAAATTTTCGGAATGAAATTTTCACCGGAAATACACGTTTTGAGGTTCTCTGAGTCCAAACAAGAGTTGTTTATATATATATATATATATATATGTGTGTGTGTGTGTGTGTTTGTGTGTGTGTTGTGTGTGTGGGTGGTGTGTTTGTGTGGTGGTGTGTGTGTGTGTGTGTGTGTGTGTGTGTATGTATATATGTAAATGAACATCAAAAACGAAATCTCGCAGAAATTTCAAACTTGGCATTCCGTGTGGGTGGGTATCACCATGGGATCCAACAGGAAGTTATCTGTCAAAATTCCTCGACAGGAAGTACCACTTTACTAAACGAATTTTCAACTTTTTTGCTATTTTCACGAAAATGGCTCCAACCATTTTCTGTAAACTTGGTACATTAATAAGGTACACTTACAAAGAGCTAAAAGTTTTGTTTGAAACATTTCTCTGGAAAAGTTCATTTAAAGAACTTTTGCTGGAGTGGTGGATCCTATGTTTCCCAGTAAAGTGCTGTTTAAATTTATAATTAAATTGTATCATCTAAATATATTTAATAGAATTAAACATGCCAATATTCCGAGTTTGAAGAAAATCGATTCACCGGAAGTGCGTTTGACCCTGAACAGTTTTTTCAGTTTCCTGCAATTTTTTCGAAAAATGCTTCAACAAGTTTCTTTAAAATTAGAATATCGACTACACATGTAAAGAGCTACAACTTTTATTTGATGCATTGTTCAAAAAAAAAAATTTATTTAAGGTTGTTTTTGGGAGAGGGGCGGGATTATGTTTTCCCCTAAAGTGCTATTTGAGTTCATTATACAATTCTATCATCTAAATTATTATTAATTAGAATTGACAGAATTCTGAGTTTAAGAAAATCGGATGACCGGAAGTGCGTTTATACTGAACACTTATTTCTTTTCTCTATTTTTTTAAGTTTATTATAAGTTTGAAGAAAATTTGTCAATTAAATCTAAGTACACCGTAACAGAGAGTCGTGAGTGTTTCACATTGTATTTTAGCAGCTCTGCGGATACTCAGCCAAACAATGCTCAGCGAACAGCTATATGAATCACAATCAGCTTTCTCTCTTTTCTCTTTAACCCTCTCTGTCTGTCTCTCTCTCTCTCTCTATATATATATATATATATACAACTCCCGATTATCCGGGCTAATGGTGAGGAGAGGCGGCACGGATAATGGAAAAACACGGATAATCCGAACTATAATTTATTTCTAAAATACAATACATATACATTTCTAAGGCAGACAATTATTTTAACATGTTTAATGCTCATTATTATTAAAAAAATGTGTGATTTTGGTTTGTTTGCAGAATCTTTTAATGATTTTTTAATATCTGTCCGAATTTTTCTAAGTGCTATTATGTAGTTATACTCGAATTCCCATTGGTCGATGCGTAAACATGAAAGCGAGCAAATATGTCTTTAAAAAATACATATACATATAAATATTTTTTAAATTAAATTCATGCACGGATAATCCGCAAACCGGATAATGCGCACACGGATAATCGGCAGTTTACTATATATATCGCACTCAGTTGCCTCAAAACGGTGAAAAGTCAATTTTGATAAGTTGACACGATCGCAAGACTTCCTTTCATCTAGAGTAAGAGAAACTAAAAAAGAATTTAAACCTTCTAAAGACAAAAACCTTCCATGTATCTTCAAAGTATATATATATATCTTCTCCTTTGGGTAAAACAATTACAACTGACAAATATTCTTATAATTTGGAATATTTCCATGAAGTTATCCCAAAAAAATATATAATTGATTTGGCAATACATGTTGGTTGCCTGCATATAGACAGATAGTTCTAGAATGTGATTAGAATGCATTCTAAAAGGCAATGTCTACAACAAACCAGAAGAACTTTTGACATCTAAAGTGTTAGAATCTCCAGAACTCCTAAAATCATTTGTGTGGGAGGGATGTTTCAAATAAAAGAAGGTTACTATTTATTATCTATGTAGTTAGTATTTGAAGTACAAAGAAAATCGTCGGAAACGTTTCCGAGAAAGTTCCTTTCTATGAATAATTGGGTGGCGAAGTTTAAAAAGAATCATAAAGCCATTTTCTAGAAAATCTTGGAAAACTGAAATGAAAAAAACATTTAATGCAATCAGTAATGACATACACCCGGTCACCGGATTTTGACCGAAACCTTCGTTTCGATGGTGGTACATAATCGAAATATCAAGTTTGAGATCCCTGTGGTATTTTCGTTGTTTTTTTTCAAGATATTTTCCCCCCACCATAACATTTTTTTTTTATCTTTATTTAAGATACAATCAGCGCGATAGCACTGTAAGTACTATAGTATTACAAAGTACACACTATACATAATGAGTGGAGAAGCTACCCAATGGTAACACTCCAAAACTATACAAAATCACTATTGGCTCTCTTCACTTGAGAGGAGATCACGAGGCCATTGTCTTTTAAGACGTCTAGGAGGGTTATTAGGAAGTGTTCGGGAAGACAGGTGTTGAATTAAAGGGTTTGTGTGAGTCTGTAGGTTAATATGGAATTTCCTGTAACGGGTTTGGGCGACTTGAGCAATGAACGGTATATTAAGATCAATATGTATGGTTCGGTTGGAGATGTAAAAAGGAGCGTTTACAATGTTACGGAGATTCTGGATTGTAGGGATTGGAGTCTTTGGAGATTGGAGCGTTTGGTTGAACCCCAAAGTTCTATTCCGTACGCCCAAATAGGCTTCAAAATAGATGTATAAATTAGTCTTTTGTTGTCTAGGGAGAGTTTAGATCTGTTGTCCAGTAGTCTTTTAAGTTGTCGAAAGCGTCTGTTTAGTTCTATTCTTTTAAGTCGTGTATGAGGATTCATGTAAATCTTCGGTCTAAATAAAGCCCAAGAAAGCGAGCAACGTTGACCACTGGTAAGAGAATTAAGTTGTAGTAGACTGGGGGAAGAGTAATGCGACGTAGAGTGAAGGTAATGTTTTGGGACTTATTTTCATTAAGTTTAATGATCCATTTTTTGAACCAATTTTCTAGGGAGGAGAGGTGGGTTTGTAGATTTCTATGGGCTGTTACGGGATCATTATTGGAAGTCAGGATAGCAGTATGATCCGCATAGGTGAGAAGGATGGTATCAGGATGTGTTGGGATGTCTGCAGTGTACACTGAATAAAGGATAGGACCTAGAATGCTGCCTTGCGGCACTCCAGCTTCGATATGATTAAAAGGAGAGAAAGATGATCCGATTTGTACTTGAAAATACCTATCGGATAAGTAAGATTTTAGGATAAGATAAGTGGCTGGAAGGATGCCCTTAAGTTTCCAGAGCAGCCCGGGGTGCCATACTCGATCGAAGGCCTGCTTCACATCAAGGAAAGCCCCCGAACAGCACTCCTTCTTCTCAAGGGAGGATGCAATGGTGTCTACAACGCGGTGAGTTTGTTGTATGGTAGAATGGTGGCGTCTAAATCCAAACTGATGGTCTGGGATAACATTGGAAACTTCAAGGATTGGTAGGATATGTTTAAGGATGAGTTTTTCAAATATTTTGGCTAGGACAGAGAATAAGCTAATGGGACGGTAGGATGAGAGAAGGTGTTGAGGTTTTTTGGGCTTTAGAATGGGACGAATAATGGAGAACTTCCAAAGAATAGGGAATAGGTGGTTCGGAAAATCGCGTTGTATATGGAGTGAGGAAGACCATAGCTTTTTCAGGACGATTTCGAAGAATGGTTGGGGTTATGAGATGAAATCCGGGTGTTTTCTTTAGGGAGAAACGTTTTAAGTCATATTGAACATCTGACGGAGAAAGTGGCTTAGTTGGGACGGAATGCAGAAGAGGGGAATGCAGGTCTTCTAGGAGAGATTCTTGAAAATTTGAGTCAATCATATCAGAATAAGGAATGAAAACAGTTGATAGGTAAGAGGCAAACAGGAAAGCTTTATACCATAACATAAACTCAAAATACAGACCATCAGCAAAAAAAATTACTTAGTATTCAGGGCACTTGGAAACACGTAGTTTTGGTGAAAACATTGACAATCATCGCAATGTTTCGTCTTAGAGAAATGAAAAAAAATCTATTTATAGACATGCTCCTTATTCATTTCTTTCAATTACCGAAACAAATCATTTCAAACTCTAAAAAAAAAAAAAAAAATAAGTTGAATCTGGAACAAGTCCATTTTTAGATTTGTGCAGTGATATTGCTATAAAAAGAATGAGGGTTACAAAAAGGTGAAACTAATAAAAGAGTCCGCAAAATCACCATATGGTTGGTAAAAGTTGGATTACTTTTAAAATGTCAATTGAATTACTTTTTTTTAAAAAAGGATCTCTAATTATGTGTATCTTTTTTTCTTTGGAGGAGGTAAATTAAATGGACTTGCGATTTCAAGAAAATCACGTAAAACTGACAACAAAAAATAGTAAAGTCGCACTTCCGTTTGATGGATTTTGCCAGAAACCTTCATATCTAATGTGGTGGTTAGTGCCTACACGAAATATCAAATTTGAGCGTTCTGTTTTTTCGTTATTGAGATATTCTGTTAATCTTTTTATATAGCGCCCGCCTATATATACAAATTCTCTGACAATATTTTTTTCGTATTCTCAGAGGACCTCACAACATTATTTCTCAATACTCAATTTCGAAAATTTGATACTATCACAAACGATCTCTTACTAGGAGTAACAGAAAGTAATAAGACAATTTAACAATTCATTGTTAAACTTAAAATTATGAATAAACGCTAATTCCCTTCTCAAAAATATTACTTTTTTTTGTGAAAAAGGCATGCTTTTATTTCATTAACTTAGAATAAAAGTTTCAAATTTAGTTCAGCCCTGTTTTATAATTAATTGTTTCGTATGCCATATCCAAATCGATCATTTAGTTAAATAACCGAAAAGAATAGTTGTTTTTTTTTTAAAATGAAAGATAATTTATACAAACTTTAATAAATCTCCCACTAACATAACGACAATATAATACAATCATACTATAGAAAAAGTTTTTTTTTTCAGGATTTCCTCAATACTGAGGTTCTCCTCCACCAAAAATTTCTTTTAATTTTGCTCCCCACACAGTTCTCTATCTGTTTCTTCCTCCCTCAATCCATTCCCATACAAACTTTCCACCACTTCATCCATCCATGTTCGTCTCGGCCTTCCTCTTCTTTTTCTTCCTTCCACGTTCCAATTAAGGGACAGCTGCGGTAGTCTGCCCTCCCCATCCTTCTCACATGGCTTTTATTTGTTCCTCATTAAAATAATATGAGGAATGAATGTTCCCGGCCTTTATAATATGATATATCGGTAGTTAATTTTAATATTTTGAGTTCGTAGAATTTATCAAAACAATGTGTAAAAACCTTTAACAAGAATTACTTGATTTTGTCAAGGTTTTTGTTAACTCCAGTTAACTTTAGAAAAGAATTGTTTCATCCTTCTTTGCACTTAATAAAGTAATTAAATTATAAGTTGGTTACAAGTTAGTTTGTTGATAAATATTTCAGGGAGAGAATAAACTTTATAAAATTCTTAGAATGTTATCTATGTATTATTATGAAATGTGGATGATGTGGGTGAGGATGACCCGGAATGTTCCCTCTGAGATAAAAATTGTAAGCGATAGAAATCGGTAATAAAGAGGTTTTTTCGTTTTGTTTTTTTTATCATTTATTTTTTCTCGTATCGCTTTATTGCAGTATTGTGTCATGGCAAATTTTCGAAATTCATTTTTTACAGGAAATACATGTTTTGGAGTCGTCACCTGGAAATCAGAGAAACTGTAGTTTTCTAATAAATTGGTCGGTGTGTGACGCGGCTAGCATAATTCGAAAAAAGAAAATTGCAGAAAGCTGTAACTCGATATTTTGATTAGGTGTTTCTAAGTAGGTGACGCGACAAAAAGGTTATGAACAATATCGGTTGACCGGAAGTTCCATGTAAAATTTGGTAATTGCTAATACCCATATAATTATTTATATGGGTATTAGCGCTTTACAAAAGTGATTGAAATAGTAAGTTAAATATAAATCAAAACTATTTAAATTACAGTAAGAGAAGTCGTGTTACTATTTCAAACGATTTTTATTTTTTTTTACTTTCTCTCCTAATAAGAGGAAGTACTGAGATCGTGTTAGAAATGAAGTGATTTTCGAAATTGAGTATTCACCGGAAATACATGTTTTGAGTTGCCCTGATTACAAAAAAAAACATGCTTTCAGCGAATGGTCAAAACAAAATATTACAAAAAAAAAAACCTGGTATGAAACACTCACACGACTTTCTCCTTATTGCAGTTTACACAGATTTAAGCGACAAATTTTCTTCAAACTTATAATCTTTACTAAATGTTTGGTCGATTTCAATTTTATATCAGTTTAGAGAATCTAAACTTAATAAAATGACTTTTTTGAGGAAACCATACACTCCCCCACCACCTAGAACTTCTTTAAATGAACTTTCTCGTAAAAAAGTTCTCGACAAAAGTGAGAGGTCTCTGTATTCATAGTTATTGTAACAAATTTAATGAAAACTGGCGGTGTTTTATGGATAAAATAGTCAAAAACTGAAATAATTTCAGTAAAAACGTACTTCCGGTCAACCGATTTTCTTCAAACTCAGAATTTTGTCAATATATTTAATTCTATTTAACATTATTTAGATGATGGAATTGTAAAATAAACTAAAATAGCTCTTTAGAGAAAAACATAACCGCTGTCCTTCTTCCAAAAACAACCTTAAATTAATTTTTCCAGAGAAATGTTTTAAAAAAAAGTTGTAGAGCTGCAAGTTTACAGAAAATCGTTGAAGCTATTTTTGAGAAAATTGGCAAAAACTGAAAAAGAAGAAAAAAACATTGAACAAGTCGCACTTTCGGTGATGGATTTTGCCCGAAATTTTCGTACCTGATGCGTTGGTAGTACCTAAATGGATTATCAAGTCTGAGGTTCCTGCGTTTTTTCGTTTTTGAGATATTCTGTTAGCTCTTACCGACGACACACACACACAGACCGCCAAAAACATTTTTCGTTTCAGAGGACTCCAAGACGTTTATTTGCGTGAAACATCAATTTCGAAAATCTGGCAAATCGCAAAAAAAAAATCATATAAAAATACTGAATTTCTTTTACTGAATAAAACAAACACTTTTGTAGAAAAAATAAAGGTTTTCAACATAATTATTCTTTCTATTTTTGTTTTTCCTAGCCTGTTTTAATTCTACTAACAAATACATTCAGTTGTTTGTATTTGAAAAGCATAAAGAAAGAGAAAACAAAATGAATACCTTCTTTAGGAGTGTATCTCATTAAAATTTAATGATGTTTGAAGAGGTAAAGAAATGAATAAATGGAAATTTGGTTAAAATTAAATATTAAAAAAAACTATTGTTAATACTTTTAATGTTGGGTCGAATATTTAATAAGGAATAAATGTTGGGAAAGAGGATACCAGCGCTGTAATTCTGTCGGGTAACTTAAAATAATTAATAATTCGTCGGGTAACTTAAAATAATTAATAATTCGCACAGCTTGAATTAAGGAGGTTTGATGAAGGAGCAACAAACTTATTACTCTAATAACGACACCCATTAACATGAGACCAACCGCTTGTTATACATATATGATCGCATCAAATAACTACCAATTAACGTTTTAACAATATTAATTTATTGTTTGTTTTTTTTAAAAAAACATTTAAATACTTGTTACCTCATTTTTTTTTTCCAACCAATTAAAGTATGAATAATTTTAAAGTAATAAATCATATTACTTTAGTGGCTAAATAGTGAAGTTGAAATAATAACTTCCTATAGAGTTAATGAAGTGCAATCCATTTCTACTTTCTCATGTTATAAGAGGAAGCATTGTAATCGTGTCAAATTTTCGAAGTTGAACGTTCACCGGAAACATATATTTTGAGGCCAACTGGTACGGAAAAATATGTTTTTACCGAATGGTCTGTGTGTGCGTGTGTGTGTTAACAGAATATCTCAAAAACAAAAAGTTGCAGGAAGCTCAAACATGGTATTCCGTTTAGGTACCACCACTGCATCAGATACGAAGATTTCGGGTAAAATCCATTAACCGGAAATGTTTTATTGAATATTCTTTAGTTTTTAGTAATTTTCTCGATGAACTGTTCCAACGATTTTCTTTAAACTTCGTAAACTGTGTACTATGAAAGTTCTAGGGGGACAGTAGCGTTACGCTTTCTTCTAAGATATCACTTCGGTATAATATATGGTTTTCCTACTTTTGTTTATTATTACCAGTAATATTTATTATTATTATTATTATTAAGCATTGACAGAATACCAGATTTGAAAAACATCGGTTCACCGGAAGAGTAGATTTTTGGATATTTTGGAATTTTCTCGGAAACGGTTACATCGATTTTCTTCAAACTTGGAATGCTTGCTGCATAGATAGAAACGTTTCAATTTTATTTGTAGTATTTTTCCAAAAAATTGATTTTTGAGGGGAACTGAGGTCTGTCAGTTAGTATAAAATTAAATTTATACAAATTTTCATAGTTTTTTTGACACAGAGCGCACAACATGATGTCCCTCAGGTATACAATTAAAATCGCCACCACTATTTTCATGGCCAACAAAACATTGTAACGTTGCAATTTTAAAGAAAATTTCTTGATAAAATTATATTAATTAGTGTAAGAGAAAGTTTCTCGCCAGATTTTTTTATTGGAAACATTATTTCCACGAAAAGAGATTTTAACGTGAGCTGAACGTGTTGAGTGGCCAAATTTGAAGTATATATTTTCATTTGGAAAATCAAGAAATGCAGTAAAGAGCCAGTCGCATTTTCTTCTTCTTCTTTGTATATGGTTGTATAGAAAGAGGAAGAAAAGGATAATAAAATACCCTTTACAAAGAATAGCCAGTCATCAATAAGTCATAGAGAAGTATAGACCATGATTGCAGATTCTATATATATATCTATATACATATATATGTTTGCACGGTTATAGTGACAAGAATTTAATGTTTACATGTTTAGGCGTAAATATCTCCAATGTTTATATATACATATATATTATAATTTAAGAATAAAATAAATAATTTTTGTTTGTATATAAATAAGAGCAAAAGCTATAAAGTTTTTATTACTGTTATTATTAAAATATAAAGAGTTTTAAAATTTAAATTTAGTGAGAGGCACTTATTTTATTAATGGACCTTTATAAATAACTCCATAACAGGGTCACTGATTTGCTTTAACTTTTTGGAACTTCTCGCGGACAGACTTCAGGCAATTGTTCAGCGATACGTTCTTTGTAGTCAGTTGCGTTTAAAAATAAAAACAAAGAAACCATAAATTTTAAAAATGGAAGATTGGAAACTGGCGCAGCCTGAACCAATTTTAGCTTTACTAATAATTTACATCTATATTTATGATTATGTAGCTAATAATATAATAATACGCCAACAAATAAGAAGTACGTTGATAATAATGGGATGGGGAGTATGTCTTATATGTGGGGCCCCGGCAAGTCTATTTATGAAGGTATCACGATGAGCCCGCGCTCTGCAGTTTGTTTTGTATTCTTCATCTATATTCTAAAAAAAAAAAAAGCCGTGACAGATTCACTACAAAGAATTACCACTAGATTAAACTAACAAAAAGCTTCCAGTGTTCGTGTTCGTATGTATGTGTTTTATTATACGGTAGAGAAGACGTGCTTTTTCAAATATAACTTTTCATTTTTTTTTTATTCATCATAAAGCCATCTTTACATCATATGAGAGAATATTTATAGACACGAGCTTGACACTTTAACAAACAAACTAAACAAAAAGTTGACGTTAAATAATGGGCTATTTTTTTCTCCCACCTCTTCAATAAAATACAATCAAAATTCTACTTATGAAAAACATTATACAAAATCTGTTAACTTTAAGGAGATGGTGCTCTTTATGCATAGTCATGATAGAAAAACACTCAAGAAAGTTCCATTCAATCAATTTTTCCGAGAAAATATATCAAATAGCATATCTACCATATCTACCATTTAGTTAGAACACGAAGATGAGAGAAAAAAAGTTGTGGCATCTTCGAAAAAAAGAAGAACCAAACTATCGAAGAAAAAACATCCAGTAAGATGAAGAACTTCCGATGAGGGTATTTCTGGAAAATGCATTAAAAAATAGTGGCGGAACTGTATTTTGAAGCACTCTAGAAATTGTAAATAGAAAGTTGTAGCTCTGGGTATTTAATGTGATTGTAACGGTAATTTTGCTATACAAGTTGGAAAAATCAACACCACAAATAGTTTTTTAAAACACTTCATTAAATGGAAAGCAGAAGTAGTAAATTTGTCTGTCTGTCTGTGTGAGCAAGAAAGAAATAGAATGAGAGAGAGTAAGAGGACGATTAATGTGAGAAATTTATACTAAAACTGGCTCCTCTCTCTATAAGCCCCTCTCCCTGTTTATTTCCCCTTTAGTGGGTGTATGTGAGCAGTGTATCAAAAACAAGTATTAAGTGGTACTTCCTATTTTGCACACAATAGATCGTGTAGTTTTTTATTCCATTATAAAACCACGGACTATCCTGAAATATACAATAATTACTACCTTTTTGGAGTTTGAATAAACTAACAATAACGAGAGTGGGAGATTAAACAAAAAAAAACAAAAAATGTGATGTAAAAGAACTTCAACAAACAAATTTATAATTGACCAGATATCGTAGAAGTTTATAATTATTTATTAGAAACTTTAATAAATAGTGTTTTGATAACGGATGTTTTTATTTCTTATACCAATCAATTTCAGTATAAATAGAAAATGAGTTCTTTTTATTTATTTATTGTAATTTCAATAATTAGATTATAATGTAATTTAACTATTATTATTTTCATATTATATAGTTAGATTTTTTAGAGGGTGTGGCAGCAAAACCAAATCCCCTGCGATCTAAACGAGATCTAGATCTATGGATGTTAGTTTGTATACATGGAATGTAGTCAGTCATCGAGTATGTGAACTGGGTGGTGAACTGGTATTTACCTGTGGGGCACGCTAAACTCAAATAGTTATATGATGGATCAACATGACGCCCTACCACTAGCTCACAGAGTGAAGGAGAAGTTAAAAAGAGTAAGGCCCGCTTAAAAAGAGCGCCTGGCCGCCAATTCAGTCTTATTCAAAGACTCATCCAAACGCCAATTGGTACAACCATCACCGTTCAACAGCCATTGTTCTCATACAGTTACTCTGTCATTCTTTTCTCCCGCTAACATACTCAATAAAGCAATAAATTACACAAAAGTCCTTGCTGTGCTTAATATCCCTGTATTATATAAACAGTGTACTGTAATGCAAAGTTATATCTCAACCTAAGTTTTCTCTTCCGTCCGACCTCTCAAAACATCCACTACAAGTTGTTTAAACACATCATCAGTTTAGGAGGTGATGATCGCCAAAAAACGGAGACATAAAAAATCTAATATGAAATGCGCGCACTACTTTCTCTTACTGCAAATATTACAATTCTTTAAACCTCTGTAATTTTTACTAAAGGTTTCGTTAGGATCAGCATTTATAAAATAAGTACAGGTGGTTTTTTACGTTTTTGGGCGGGAAGGAGGGGACAAAATGACTACCTGAATGTGTGACTAAATAGTAAGTTAGCTCCTGAAAAAAAAACAGCAAATCTTTAACAGCAATTTCATGTTAAGTAAAACTCAAAAATTCTAAGCCTTAAAATCAGTTTTTCCGGACAAATGTTCAAATAAAAGTGATAGTTTTATATGTGTGTGTGCGTGTGTGTGTGTGTGTATGTATGTACGTGGAGTTAGCGTCCCAAGCAGTGGGGCTGGTCCATATGCGCACATTCGCACGTGAATCCTCCTAAGGAAAAATCCTTAGTTAAAATATCCACATTCTTACTATGAACTATTTCTCTTAGTTGATTTTTTTGTGAAAACCTTTAGCTGGTCCAGATGAATTCTTGTTTTTTAACACTGACACTGGAGCCGCTATTTATATTCTAATCGCGCTTGAGCCGCCAGTTTCTTTTAAATAGAAAAAGGCACACTGGATGGGCGGTCCCTGGGCTCCCGCGCATACTATCCCGTATAGAAGCTCCTAACCTGAATGGTGCTCCTAACGCTGAGCGTGACGCCCCAAAACAATGGAAATGAACTTAACATCTAAGCTAATCCTAACCTACAGGACCCCCCGTACCTGGGGGGACCAGGATCCTAACCTATCTTCCATTCATTCCAATACTATAGTTAAAATTTATATATATATCCTTGTACACTAAGCCCGTTCATTCAACCATGCACAGTCCTACGCCCACCTCAGGCCTCAATATTCCGGGGAGTTACGAGAAAACCATACATCTAACCTTAAATATTACCCTAAAACTAAAGGTAATCCACCGCTAGCCTGATACCTGCATTCTTGCAACATTCACGCAATAAATTACTTTCATTCCAACATGCAAACTACCTAACAAATCAGCCTCTATCGACCCATTCCATTCTCCTTTTCAATGCTTCTTCTGCAAATCGCCTAAAACCTCTGTATGCGGCACTATTTTCGAGCAGCAGAGACAGACTATTGTTCTCCAAAGCAACGTGGAACCCAACCTCCCTCTGCAAGCACTGACGCAAATGAGCATACTGAGAGCAATCCAACAACACTGCTCACTTAGCTCCTCCTGTCCACACCTACAGCTCCCGTCTCCACCAGACCTTGCCCATTTACCATTCAAATGTCCATGCCCCGTGACCAACCGTCAAACCACATATAACAGTTCGTCCGAAAAAATGCTACACCCCTACTTCATCTCCTGAAAAAACGAGAACTTGAATATTGTTTTTAATTTTTGTAAAGGAGGGTCATAATGGACAGGGTCGTTATTCATCTAAGAATTGTATAGAGTTTAAAATGACTGAATGATTTCAGCCTGAATGACTGTTGAAATGCTTCCAAAAGATATAGTGATATTAAAGCCAGCACATTTAACATAGACTGCAGACCCCGGCAGCCAGCCATCTATATAATCCACAATTTCGTTTTTGTTGCTGAACAGCTGAGCCTAGACATTGAGACTCGGAAATCAGAGCTACGGGGTTAGGCTCCTCTATATGGTGTCAGTTCAATACATTGTACAGTTCTGCCCATACACTTGTAAGGACTACAAATGTTTTGCCCAAATTCGAAGATTGAAGAAAACGAGTCAATTAGAATTGCGGAAGAGCAAGTTCACCAGATTTTTTTCCTCAGTCAGGTCTCTCGATATATTGTAGTTCATGATTTATGAAGTATATAGACTACAGACAAACCGACGTCCACCTATACGTCACAGAACCTCCTGTTACAACCGCATCAATACTACACCATGAGGAAGTCAAGATCCGCCTACTTACTCCGGAGAAGGGAAATTCTGGGTTAGGCACAACCACCATAAAAGCGACAAAGAGTTTGTACTGAGAAGCATAGTATCTTCGGCCTTCAAGAAGGCAACACTCTGCCAGCTTAGTTTATTTTCTTTTGTCTATCAGGTCTCTCGGCTCTATTAGCCTTACGCTACACTTTCTGTTACTTTTGTTTAATTCTAAAATGTTGACAGTAAATTTGTTTTATTCAGTTATTAGTGAATCGTCAGTCTCAACTCAACTTCAAATCTCAACTCTCCTCTTCCCACAATAGAAAAGAAAATAAATCAAGGATTAATAAAATCTGTCAGCCTTCTACGGCCGTTGTCATTGAAACTTTGGTCATCGGCTTGAGACAGCGTCACTGGTTTATTATAAGCGGCCATTTTGCCCATATTACAATAGGCTTCTTCAGGGTAGTGTCGCCTCTACAACGTTGGTTTACAACAAACCACTGACGCAGTCTCAAGCCGAAGGCTTATGTGTTTTACAAGGATTTATAAGACGAATACAATTTTTACACATCAAAATTTATAACTAAAATAGGGCTAAAAAAAATTCCGCAATAATTTAAAAAAAAACCTCTTTGTTTCGTGGAACATACTTGAGTCACACCATCACAAAACCGAACAATATTATAGAGATCTGCTACAGCCACGCGTAAGGAGAACAGATGTATGGAGATAAGATTAGAATAATAGAATATAAGACAATATGTGTGTGTGAGAGATAGAGAGAGGCAGTGAAAGAAGAAAAAATAAAGATAAGAGGCTAGGTGTGGTGAACTCCTAACATAGGACAGGCCAGGTGCTGCAGTAGACAACTCTTCTCGGCCTGGCTTGTTCAACTACCTCCATTGTCTACCAACCGGTTATCTTTGCGTCGTTTTTTCTTATTTTTGCTTAACTTTTTTTGTATTTTATTTTATTCTACTACTGTATTGTGCAATCTATATTCTCTCCCAACTATTGAACAATAATCAATTTAAACAAAAAGACAAAAACATACTATTTGCTTATTCTATTTTTTAGAACAAAAGTACAATGCTAAATTTTCTTTTGTCCTTAATGTGATAGGATCAACTAGCGTATGAAACAAAAATTATTGATATCTAGCGATCGAGAAACGATCAATTATGGTATTTACAAAGAAAAACATTTATAAATAATACGCGTTACGGAAAATGACATTTTAGAGTCAAGTCCAACAGTTCCCTCAGATCTATCCAAAAATTTCTTTGGAATATGAACGCAATATTTTATAAATAAAATCTATATATTTATACCAAGGTAATGTTTAGAAAGCCGTTTCATAGAATCATGAAAAACGATAAAAATAGTACCTACATTTTTAGCATATTCCTACCGAAAATTTCATGTCTGACCCTCCATCCCTGTAAACATTAATTTTAGACGCGCTATTTGTTACTTTCTCTCGTTCAAATTTTCAAAATTGAGTTTTCACCGGAAATACTTTTTTTTCAGGTTCCCCGAGGTCGCAGGAAACTAAAGCATGATATTCCGTTTAGGTGCTATCACCTCATCTGATACGAAGATTGGGCAAAAGCCATCAACCGGAGGTATGAATTTACAGGTTTATTTTCAGTTTTTCGCGATTTCCTCGAAAGAGCTCAAAGATTTTCATTAAACTTCATATCGTATCTACATATATAATAAATACCTGTAACTTTTAATTGATAATTTTCCCGGGAAAATTGATTTGTTGGGAAATTCTTAGGAACTATGGTTTCCTCTGAAATATCATTTCAATAAAATTGATGATTATTCCTCCTACATAATATTGATAGAATTCCAAATTTGAAGAAATTCGGAAATTTTACCAAATGGGTTTTTGAATTTTTGGGGATTATCTTAAAATGGTGCCGCCATTAGTATTCCAGGTGGTACGACCTGGAATATGAGCGAAATATTTGCAATATGAGCGAAATTCTAGCAAACCACTGAAGCGGTCTCAACTTGGAAACTTGTTTTATTTTATGACAATGGATTGTAGAGACTAGAATAGTAAAGTTGCAGCACTTCTGGTTAGCTGGAATTAAGAGAGTGGGTATGTTTGAAGTTACGCTGACTACATATAAAATAAACTGGAAAGATCGTACAATTTTATATATATATATATATACCACGTAAAGAGAGATTGTGAAATCTATTTACATAAAACAAAAACGTCTTTATCGAAATGTGCGTCTTTTACCAGCAAAACTAGGTGAGCTTTGTTTAATGTCAAACGAGTTTACTGGCATAAGTGTTGGCAGACGAAGCATTTCAGAAGCTTCTCAACTCTAATTTTCTAAGTTGTATCTAACGCATAATTCATTTCGCACTTTATTTTATATAAAAATCTGGTGTGAAACACTCACACAACTTTCTCTTACTTCAGTTCTCAAAATGATAATTGATAAATTTTATAGTTTGTGTACCAAATTTATGAAATTCGTCGAAAACTGAAAAAACTGTTCAGTAAAAGCGCACTTCCGGTTTACTAATTTTCTTGAAACTCAGAATTTTGGCAACCCATTTATTTCTAACTAATTATGTTTGGATGATAGAATTGTATAATCAACTAGGATAGCGCTTAAAAGAACTTTCCCAGAGAAATTCATTCAAGAAAGGGTGCGCTTTAAATAAAAGTTTTAGATCTTTGTATGTTTACTTTATATAGGAAGTGTCAAGGAAGGAAATCGTCGGAGCCATTTTTGAGAAAATTGCGAAAAAGTGAATAAATCATTTAGTAAAGTGGTAAAGTAAAGGCACTTCCGGTTATCCGATTTTTTTGAAACTCGGAATTTCAATAACATATTCAATTCTAATTAACACTATTTACTCGTAGATGACAGAATTGTGTAATAAACTGAAATAGCACTTTAGATGAAAACCTAACCCCACCCCTCCCCAATAGCTGCCCTTAAATGAATTTTCCCAAAGAAACATTACAAATAAAAGTTGTAGTCTTTGTGTGTGTAGTTCATAAACCAAGTTTGAAGAAAATCGTCCGAGCCATTTTTGTGAAAAATGCAAAAAAGTAAAAAAAAAACACAAATAAAGTGGTACTTCCGGTTGAGGAATTTTGACAGATGACACTGTAGATGCCATGGTGATACCTAAACGGAATATCAAGTTTCAACTTTCTACGGTTTTTTTGTTATTGAGCTATGCTGTTCACATACATACATACATACATACACACACACACACACACACACACACACACCATTTGCTAAAAACCACTTTTTTGGACTCAGGGGACCTCAAAACGGAGATTTCCAGTGAAAACTCGATATCGAAAATTTGACACGATTACAATACTTCCTCTTACTAGGAGTAAGAGAAAGTAATAAGAGAAAGTAAAAATTAGAAATAAAAGAGAGAGAATGTTAGATAATATAAATTATGGAATATAATAATTAGAAATACAGAATTTCAAATGTAGAAATACAGGTATTGTATATAAGTGTGCATAGTGCCGGTCAAAATTTAATATCATCTGTAATGGGAAAGAATAGAGACCACCCCGCGCGTATGTGTGTAATATGAACCGCTTTTGAGTTAGTACGTCTGTGACTCTGCTACAGCAAGACCATTTGTGATTTTTTTTCCTCCGTCAGGTAAATGAGCACCTTTCAGATAATTATTAAGTGCTACATTCTTCGCCTAATAGGCGGTTATAGCGTGTGGAGAAAATGGCGAAATGTGAAATACTGGTCGTGGAATTAAAGTGATCTCGAGATAATAATTCTACCTCAAGGCCGACGGCGAATCGGAGACTCTCACCTCGCAGGAAGTAGGAACCCAAACAGGAAAAGCTCTCAGGAAAACGAGAGTGGCCACTCTGCGCACCGCGAGATACGGTGCGATAAAACGACCGAAAATTTCATGTGAGTACAAATTGCATATGTGAGAACTTTAACGTGCTCCTCATTGCTGTTACAATCCATCGAAAATAATTTGGGAAAGAATAGAGAAAGTAAAAATTAGAAATAAAAGAGAGAGAATGTTAGATAATATAAATTATGGAATATAATAATTAGAAATACAGAATTTCAAATGTAGAAATACAGGTATTGTATATAAGTATGCATAGTGCCGGCGAATCGGAGACTGGCAAAAGATGTGGAAAATTTTAAACAAATATTTACTTTTGGTGTTGTCATAAGAGGTAGCGCAAAGATATTGACGACGTTTTCTTCTAATCACGACATAAATAGCTTTTGTAATAATTATAAAGTATTTGTATTTTTTGGTAATTTCTCCGGAATTTTGAGTGAAGATTTTCACAAGTAATATTAAAAGCGGTAACATTTTCAGATGTATATATATGCGTAAACATATGTTTAGTTATTAGGACAAATTATTGTATGCGTGTGGCAAAAAAATTTTATTATTTTTTTCTGAGAAGCTCCTCATTTTTAGTAATGGGAGATTAATTATTATTTCTTTGCTTCAATGAGCGATTTTTTTTTTTTAAGTGTTTTATATATATACTTTTAATTTATTTTTCTTTCTTTTGGAAGCAAAGTGCATTCAATATATTAATTTTCTTTTTGTGTGGAATTAATTTTTTTTTAATCCAAGTTGTGCTATTTCCTAGTTTTCTCTCTCACCTTTGTTTAAATTGATGAATGAACCGGATATTTAAATGAACATATAGATATATTTTTTTTACAACTAGCGTTAGAGTACAAACCGCCTCACCCTAGCCCCTTAGCTCACAATAATTATGCTTATTTGTTTTCCCTTTCTTTCCCCCTTTTTTGTTTATGTATTTATCAGAACTGACTTCCGGTTATAGTTCGGGATTTCTTCGTTACCCTTAAATAAATAAAAAAAACGAAGTGGCGTCCAACTTAACCCCCGCCCTAGCAGCCGACTGAGCGGGACAGAAATTATTCTTAGTCACTTGGAAAAAATTATCCTGTGATAAATTACAAGATAAGGTGATAGATTTAGCTGTTTCTTTTTTTACTAAACCATAACAGAAAAATTTCGCAACGTAACACAAAAAAAAAAGTATGAAGTTATTCTGAAGAAGACTTGATCTTAAGCATTACAAAAATTAAAATATTATATTAACCAGCAGGATTGTTATTCATCAAGATATTGTGATTTTCTTCATGCATATCTAAGAGAGGCCATCCCAGTTATCTTGATTAAAAATTTGAAATTCTAGGGGAAAAAAGAAAGAAATTTATAACCTATAGATCTTAATCAGTTAAATCTATTTAACAACATAGAGACTAGGAAATTTTGTGTCCAATTAATGAAGCCCCAGGTGATACTAGTCAACAGATCAGCCTATTAAATAGTAACCTGTTAAATAGTTGCAGTAATATCTGTTATTACTTATATATTACATTATGAGAGAGATAGTCTCTTTAAAAATTACTTTAATTGGCTAGTATGACATTAACTGTTTCTTTATTTACAAATGAAGTCAATTAATTTGTATTTATCACAGATTAAATAGAGTATAAATACTTATATTATATAATTAATTATATACATTTGTTTTAACAGTTTTAATATTTTGATGTAGAGATGATATACTTCAGAAGACTCTTCTCACAGCTTGATCATAATCGATACCACATCGAAACTATTCAAAAATAATAATTCGTCAATAATTGCTGCAAGTTCTATTTGGAAATATCCAAGTTTTATTTTCCATAGTTCTGTTAATATTAATCGTATGAAAAGAAATATAAAACTATTTTGAAACATTTACCCGACTTTCTCTTATTGCGGTTAAAATAATTATAAAATGGGGAATATTAAACTGCTATTAAACTACAAAGTACGTCCATCTAAAACAATTAATCGCAATTAACGACTAAAATACGTATTCAGCACGACAAATTAAGTGTTTCTAGCGATCACGACTGTAGCAAATTACTTCGTCCGCATAGCCAAATCTATTTTTAATTTACTGTAATTCTTAGTTTAGTTGCATTTTCTATCAGCGTTTCGTGTAATTACATCATAAATAATATAGCGATCTGGTGGCTGGTCTTTATTGTTTCACTCTTTCCTTCTCTTTCGGCGAAAGTAGAGAAAAAAAATTACTAAAAATTTGTGTTTAAAAAATAAAAACACTTATTTTAGTGTGATGAATGTGGGCGTGTGTGTAGCAATTATACATCGTGTAATATACATACATCGTATAATTTCATTGGAAAAGTTTGTTGACTAACGGGATTCTTTTCACTTAGGGGTGGCGGGGTAAAAACGCCCAACTTTGGACACCAGACACCTACTGTGTCAAAAAACCATTCAGTAATGTCGTACTTCCAGTTGACGGATTTTGACTAAATCCTTCGTGTTAGAAGCGGTGTGTTAAATTATTTTATATTATTAGAACTAAACGGAATTCAGGATTGATATACCTACCATGGTTACTTTTCCTTACTCCCTCCCCTAGTAACGGGAAGTATTGCGATCGTGTCAAATTTTCGAAATTGATGTTTCATCAGAAATGCATGATTTTAGGTCCATTGAGTATAATAAAAATTGGTAACGAAAGGAACTACTAAAAATGACTGGAAGCTCAAACTTTGTATTCCATTTAGATGCTCTAACCGCATCTGACACTAAGGTTTCGGGCAAATTCCATCAACCGGAAATTCTACTTTTTTGAATTTTTTTTTG
The DNA here is from genome assembly GCA_011037195.1 of Triatoma infestans. NCBI lineage: Eukaryota > Metazoa > Arthropoda > Insecta > Hemiptera > Reduviidae > Triatoma > Triatoma infestans. Next base: position 10,557 of record JAAEAF010003312.1, on the reverse strand, counting down.
CGATTTTCTCACAGCTCTAACGATTTTCTTTTAAAACAGCGTATACTATCTACACGCATAAATACATATCACTTTTATTTAAAACGTTTTCTTGGCAAAATTCATTTTTTGCGAGGGCGGAGTGAACAGTAACGCTTTCCTCTACTGAAGTATCACAAACGGCTATAACGATTTTCTTAAAACTTGGAATGCTCATTTCATTGCCCAGATAAAAACATATCACTTTGCTTTGTAACATTTTTCCGAAAAAGATGATTTTTGAGCGATATGGGAGAGCTACAACTTTGTTAGTTATAACAGAGGGCGCCCACAATGTCCTCTCAGGTATAATATATATATGTACTGCAAATTAGATATTCAGTTTACATATACACTCATGCACAGACTTTGGCTAAAATCATGTTTCCACTTTTAGTACACAGTCACGTTAATCATGGAGTTTCAAATGAAAATGATTTTCGATAGGATCCCAGTTTTCCTTTTCTTCAGCAGCAGGAGAAAGTAGGTGCCTTTTATAGATGACAATCAGGTGTTAAGTTGATGAACAACAATGTCATTTCAGATTAAGTAACCGCTGTTAAAAAAAAAGAAGTTTAAACCAAAGTTATTTCTTTTACCTTGAAAGCCAGGATGAGGCACCTGTTAGGAGGGAAGTCAGGAAGAAAAAAAAATCGCACGTAATTTGTTAACTTTAACATTGTGATCAATATCCGTTATCTCTGGAGATCTCGTTCAGAGAGGCGGTGGTTAACACAAACATCCCATCACTTACACACACTATGGGAAAAGCTTTTGCCTATCAATCTTAGTGTAAACAAAACACACCACCTCTTCGTCATCCACCTTTAACCATCATCTAGTCCCTTCTGGCCGGGCGGTCTGTGAAGATCCCTTCTTGTTTCATGTTGACCGGCAGGATTCATTTTATAAAAACACCCTTCTTCTATACCACTCTTCTTCACTTCCTTTCTGCTTGCTTCTTTGGCCATCAAACCATTACTACATTCTTCTAGCACCCTTCTATTTCTTTTACATATACACACTCACAAATACATTGATACCATAGCCATATAAATACAGAATTCCTATTTGTTATTCTAAACAAGTTTTTTTTATACAAAAGATCCTAGATGCCTGTTCTTATATCCGGGCGGTTCTATATGCAGATTATATGGTTATTATGACTTCATAGACTTTTCCTGGGATACATTACTTTATATTCATAGAGACTTTATTAACACTTTGTTTTTGTTTTTCTTTCAGTTTAAGTGAAAAAATATCAACAGTGAAAAATTCAAGACAAATATGGCAGACACTCCTTAATAGACCAGAAATAGAATTTATAAATCATTATTTTCCTTATAAAAATTGTCCACCTAAGCTAAGTCATGCTTGAATAATTCACAGTGAATTTTCCGCCCTGATTGCAGCTTTTATAACTGAAGGGCCAGAAAAATCTGGAAAAAATAAGAAAATAAAAGAAACCTTTAGGTGCTAACCTTAAGAACCACAAGGCATACCAGACGGCTATCCTTATAGAGAGGAGGTAGTAAGTGGCTGTGATTCCTAGTGTCGTTTAGTTTAGGCTTTTGCAACCAGATCCACTCCAAACTATAGTTCCCCTCTTTTTTTTTCGATGCTGGGCTTAATGCCGCTGTAGTTCTGAAGAGAATCGAACCCTAAGTTCTCGAGCCAAAGAAGAATGGCTAACCACTAGACTCGGGAGGGGGGAGATGATTAAACAAAACTGAAGAAAAAAACTGAAAAATTCATCATATGGATTTCTCAATTTCCTGTAAACAGCGCGATTTTTCTTTATAAGAGCGCTAATAAGTTTTCCTTACACTTGACGCTTTTATTTGTAACTCATTTTTCTGCCAAAATTGTTTAGATGGTTCTGAGAGGAATCTGTGACTTTAAATTCCAAATGTTGTTTCATTCAATGTTGTTGACGCTCTCTTGTGGACTACCAAGAAATCACATCTATATATCCCCCTCGCTTTTCATTATTTAAGTTAGGGTAGATAAGTGAAAATTTTGATGTTTAAAGAAAAGTTGTCATTTTATATATAACTTTATTAGTAAGAGTTTCACACCAGACTTTTTCAATTTTTTAGGAACTTGTAACTTAATATTTCCGGTGAAAACTCGATTTAGAAAATTTGACATCGCATTACTTCCTCATAGAATTATAAGTTTAAAAAAAGGGGGAAAAAAGGTGTTGGCAATAGATATAATTTAAAATAAAAATTAACTAAATTCAAATCATAAAATAAATATAAAATAACGAAATATAAACTGAGAGTTAAGTTGTACCAAGCATGAAAACCACAAAACCCCAATCATCATTAGGGGGTGTCTAATGAAATTGTAATTAATGAAATGTTAGGTGACCCGTAATAGCGCCTTAGTTAGTATATATAGCCGACCGACCGGTAGTGTAGTATTGCGCCACAATATGCGAATAATTTCCAATTATAACTACCGCCAGTTTCTACCGACAGCAGCCGGCTACTTTAGTTTAACCGCAATTCCCGCCAATTCACTTAAGTACTTGTAATTCCTCTGATAATGATAGTCGTTGTTTCTCGTTTATATCTTTATTCCTTATTAGAAATGGAACTGGAAATAACTGAAAAAGGAAGCGTTGTTTTGTTAATTATATATTTTCTAGACTATGGAATATTAGTTTAGCTAAATCACATTTTTTTAATACAAATATGTGGATTCATCTTGCAATTATAAATTAATTTTGTTTTAAATTTATGCTTTAAGGTAAAATTACTATTAACAATTCAACCATGTACTTATTTAATTTTTACATTTTCACGTCAATGTAAGAGAATGGATAATAAAATGTACATAAATGTACACAATAATTCGTGCGCGATTTAACATTCGTGTATCAAAATTTGTGGAAATATTTATTATTTCGTTCAAAACACTAAAATAAGCGGTTGTTGACGAAGAAAAAAGTACATACTTTCCCATAACCATTTTTTAAACCAATATAAATTTTGACCGTTTATATGCGGAACTCGAATGGGAACCTTCCAGTTACAGGTCCATTTCATATCCACTACACTAAACATATCACAAGTTTTCATTTTTTTTTTAATATAGAATTGTGTTCTTTTATAAATTGTATTCCTGCTTGGAAACTTCCAGCCACTATTATCTTATACTATCCGATAGGTATTTTCAAGTACAAATCGGATCATCTTTCTCTCCTTTGAATCATACCGAAGCTGGAGTGCCGCAAGGCAGCATTCTAGGTCCTATCTTTTACTCAGCATACACGCAGACATCCCAACACACCCTGATACCATCCTTTTCACCTATGCTGTCTTCCAATAATGGTCCCGTAACAGCCCTTAGAAATCTACAAACCCACCTCTCCTCCCAAGAAAGTTGGTTAAAAAAATGGGACATTAAACTTAATGAAAATACGTCCCAAAACAAAACCTTCACTCTCCGTCGCATTACTCTTCCCCCACTCTACCACAATTTAATTCCCTTACCAGTGGTCAACGTTGCTCGCTTTCTTGGGCTTTATTTAGACCGAAGACTTACTTGGAATCCTCATACACGACTTAAAGAATAGAACTAAACAGACGCTTTCGACAAGTTAAAAGACTACTGGACAAAGATCTAAACTCTCCCTAGACAAAAGACTAATTTATACATGTATTTTAAAGCCTTTCTGGGCGTACAGGATAGAACTATGGGGTTCAACCAAACCTCAAATCTCCAAAGATTCCAATTCCTACAATCCAGAATCCTCCGTAACATTGTAAACACTCCTTTTTACGTCTCCAACCGAACCATACACCTGATCTTAATATACCGTTCATTGCTTAAGTCGCCCAAACCCGCTACAGGAAATTCCATATTAACCTACAGACTCACAGAAACCTTTAAGTTCAACACCTGTCTTCCCGAACACTTCCTAATAACCCTCCTAAACGTCTTAAAAGACAATGGCCTGTGATCTCCTCTCAAGTGAAGGGAGTCAATAGTGATTTTGTATAGTTTTGGAGTGTTACCATTGGGTAGATTCTCCACTCATTTTGTATCCCTGTTCTTTGTATGATTGTTACTTATAGCTCTATCGTGCTGACTGTAGCATGAATAAAGATTTAATAAAAGAAGTATTTATTTATGTGTGTATATGTCTGTGTTTATAAATGTGTGTGTGTTGTGTGTACGCGCGGATATATATCGCACAGATGATTAGGAAGATAAAATGAATTAATTTTGAATTATGAATTTTAATTAAAATATTTAGAAGAAACTGTTTTGTTCACGTTTGTTGTTATTACGTAAGTTTTTATTTCCCGAGTGCTTGTTCAGTTTAAAAAATATTTTGTTCAATCATTTTTCATCTTTAGTGATCCTGTAAGATAAGTGTGTGTGGTATTGCGGATGCTGCGTCCAAAAAAATGGTCTTTAGCAAATGGTCTGTGTGTGAGCGAAAAATTCAGCATTTTCATGTCATTGTTCAAAGAGAAAGCAACAGAGAAATAGGCAGAAATGATCCAATGAAAGTCCGCCATTTTGTATTTGGCGTTTATACTGGTGGGACAAAATAAAATACATGTTAAACACCCATGAAATTTCTCAAAGTAATTCATAATATTTAGTTACAAAAATTTTTCTTTGACCTGGAGTTTGTAGCTATTCATTATATTGTCATTCATGTATGAGGCGCGGTCCACAAAGTATTGACAGAGTTGTTTGGTTCCGCAGAGCTGGAAAGCATTAGAGATATTTTTCGTGAAGCCTGCTTCTTTTTGTGGTCATAGACCAGTTTCGGGCCTTCGCCCATCATCAGGATATTTTGTCAAAACAGTGCGACAACACAGACTTCCACAGAGAAAATCCAGTTTATAGACTATTGAAACGTATCTATTATAAAGACAATAATCTGCCCAAGAGCTAATTCAAACAAAATGTAGTTTTTTTTGTTTTGCAGATTCTCCGAAAAGATCTCCAATAATTTTTCTTAAATTCATAAAATTACAGCATTTTTACTTTCTCCGATTTGCTATAGTAGGAAGTAATGAGATCTTGTGGAATATTCCGAATTATTTTGAGGTCCACCAATTTCGAGAAGACATTTTTTTTTGGCGAATGAGTAAAGTGTATGAACAACTGTATGCTTAAAAACGAAACTTCGCAGGAAAATCAAAGTTGACATACCGTTTATAGGACCACCATCGCATTCACTAAGACGATTTCAGACAGAAACTATCAACCGGTTGTTAAACTTTCCTGTGACGTACCATTTCAGTACAGTGTATGTAATAATTAAGGTAAGTTAATAGGATTACTGAAATTCACATTATTTTAAAGAAATCTATCTACAATTCGATTTAACAAAATAAGTTGCTGAATTTTTTGGTGTGGAGGGGGATTTCTAGGAAACGATTCTGACGATTTTCTTTAAACAAATTATAACAGCATAAAAATAAATATCACTTCTATTTGACACAGTTTCCCCTCAAAAAATTTCCCCACCAGCTCATATTTATGTTTGGGGAAAATGAAAGTTAAGAAAATTTAAAGTCAATTTAATAATTTTTGTATTAACTGTAATAAAACAGTTGTGTAAGTGTTTCACAGCAGATTTTTATTTTCCAACTTGAAAAGTTACGTCATTAATTGAAGTAGAAAAATACTGCACTCAATTCAATCCAAATAATGTTTAAAAGATAATTAATCACTAGGCCACGTTTACATTATTTAAAAACTGTCAAAGAATTAATTACGTAAAATTATATATAATGGATTTGATACCTAAAATGGAAGCTGAGTCCAGCCGCCTTAAAGAAGGCGAAGAAGACGTGTTAGCAGAATAGCACCAGGAATTCTACTTATTACTTGCTCAGTGTGTAATTATATGAGAAAGAGTCTGGTATTTTGTTATTGGACGGTTCTTGTTGTGTGAACCAAGTTTCACCCAGGATTCCCTTCGCCTGTAATAGAAGATGTTAGGGCATTTTAAGAAGAGACAGTATGTGTCTTCTTTACACTTTTACAATCCATACAATTCATTATTTCCACCAATAGTGGTATTTAGAAAGCTTCCCTCTCGACCAACAAACTGTTGTAGCAGTTACTTCTTCTAGCAGCGGAAGGAATGTCTACTATGTATAACAACTGATATAAGGTCATTAGATGTAGGAGTCTACGTTTGGCAAAACTGTGGTATTTCTTTTTTCGCTCATACTGTACAATTAATCACTAAACTACATATCAACAAAAGCAAAAAAAAATAAAAGAAAATGTTTATGTTATCTTGGTTACATTATCTTTTGGCACGACTAATTATCCACTCATGCAAACTTAACTTGGACATTTAACTTGCTAAAATACACTTCAAGACTGGAAGGTTATAAAATTAAATAGCCAATTATTTTCAGAGATATTTTCCGTGATAGCCTGCTTCTTTTTGTGGTCATCGATCGGTTTCGGGCGTTTGCCCATCATCAGAATGCTTTTTGTCAAACAGTGTAATAACATAGATTTGCTCTGTGCTAGTCTAGGATATCACACTGTTTGACAAAAAGCATCCTGATGATGGGCGAACGCCCGTAACCGGTCAATGACCACAAAAAGAAGCAGGCTATCACGGAAAATATCTCTGATGATTTCCAGCTGTGCGGAACCAACCACAACAGCCAATTCATAAAGTAATTGAAGACGTACTTTTTTGGGAGGCGGGGAATCCTACACTCAAATTGTAATTTAACCTAACATTATTTAAATAATCTGGAGTGAAACACTCATACTCTTGTTAATATAATTATAAATAAAATGACAAATTTGCTTTAAACTCAAATTTCACTCATTGTCCAACATAAATACAGAGATGGGCGGAGGGACAAGTACCAACCTATCAATCCACCCAGTAGAGAAGTGATTATTAGACCATTAGAGCGCGCCAATAAGAACCGCATATAACATTTGAAATTTGATGCCACAAATTCCGCAGAACTATCCAAAAATCGTCTTTCTTTTTTTTCTTTTTTTTTTAGAAAAATGTTACAAATAAAAGTGATTGGTTTAAATATGTGATAAGATTAAAAGATATCGTTATAATCGTTGACAAAAAATATCAAAAACCTATTCTGTATAGTTGCACTTCCGGGTAACCTATGTCTTCAAATATAAATGCTTCTAATTTATAGATTAATTCTAATTTAGGTGGTAAACTGTACTGAGTGGTACTTTGGAGGAATGCTTATTGTTGCTGTCACCCTAACATCATCTAATAATCAATTTCACGGGCAAATGTTTCAGATAAAAGTAGTAGATAAATTTTAGAGTTGATGTAGATAGTAGATGAAGTTTCTCGAAAACTGAAAAAAAAAAATTCAATAAAGTCACAGTTGATGGATTTCACAAAACATCCCTCGTATCCGATACGATGGGCTGTACTCTAGCAAAATATTTGGAGCTTCCTGCATTCATGATATTCTAGATATTTTGTCCACTCAAAGCAATCGCTAAAAACTTTTACTGACGGACCTCAATATATTATATTTCCGATGATAACACAATTCCGAAAATGTGATTCTATTTCAATACTTCCTCTTACCAAGAATTAGAGAAAATGAAACCTCTGAACCTTATTCTATCAATATTCTAGCATTTTGTGATTTTCGTTTTTGAAACATAGGTATATATTTTAAGATGAATTTGTTAAACTATATTCCTGTTAAAAATGTTAATTTTTTTAAGTTGATATTTACACCTGTTATAAAGCTTAACAATAGTAAATTTGTTAATTGTGGACAATTCATAGAAACAGGATCGGAGAAGTCACTCAATAGTGAAACTCCGAGTTATTCAGTAAGTAGATCACGAGGCCACTACGTTTTAGTCTTCTTAAATAACTTCTTAAATTAAACATTTGTTTGACCAATTTATCATAAATTGAACAGTTTTTTTAATTAACGTAGACATAATGTAATTTTGTTCCACTTTAACCTAATGTTCACAACTTTCTGAAGCTATTTGACCTCTTTTTAATGGACAAGGTTCTCTGAGAAGTTGCTGTACATGTTTAATCTCTGTTTATACCTTTTATAAAAAAAAACAGTAAAATAAATATAGTATTGAACGCGAGTGGTCTCTTTACAACGTTCGTTCAGCTGTCACACGCTCTTGTTTGTTTTCTCACTTACAGATCATTCGTTCGTTAATAACAATTTCTTTTTTTTTAAATTAGGTGACCTCAAAACATGTGCTATTCAACTATCACACAATACATACACCATCGTGATTAAGGGCGAGTGAAATACTCTTCAAATGAAATAGACATTAGTTCAATCTGTTTTCTCTTGAGTCATATTTGGTTTTATACACAAACACACACTCATGCAATACCATAAACTATGATCATCTATAAGAGAATGATTTACATAATGTATATATATACATAATAAGCTTAAAAACTCGTGACATTGATACTTTATACTGTTTTTCCTTTTCACTATCTCTATCATACTGTTTATATTGTAGGTGATGCCTAATATGGCGTGGTAATCCATCAAAAATAATACATATTTATCTCTTCGTTCTATCTTATAGTATTTAAGTCCCCGCTCAGCTGGCTCATCATTCAAGATATTATTGGCTTAAATAAAATAAGAACCAAAACAAAAGTTTGTTTATTGTAAACATACCTAGTTGTATTGTTGTTCTTATACACTCAGCCACCAAACGCACACTTATATTTCTTTTTACTTTCTCTTAGTAGTTTCTTTTTCTTAGTATTTCTTTTTAGTTTCTCTCACTCCTAGTAAGGGGAAGTATTGTAATCATGCCAAATTTTCGATATCGAGTTTTCACCAGAAATATCCGTTTTCAGATCCCCAGAGTCCAAAAAAGAGGTTTTCAGAAAATGCTTTGTATGTATGTGTGTGTTTTTTTTCCTCAGAAGTTCCCCTAATGAGGGAAAATTTATTTTCCAGATGCTCCATTACATTATTATATGTGTTATAACAAAATATTTAATTTCAGTTGCTAATTTCGTTTGTTATTTAAAGTACAGTACTTGTAAAATGGCAGAATGTAACAAGATAAATGATCTCAGTATACATATATAAATAATCTTAGAAAATTTACAAAAGTAAAGAAAGAAGGAAAGAATCTAAAAAATAATAAAGCATTGAACAAAAGAATAATATAAAACAAAACAAATAGAGCAAAGAACAAAAGAATTACAAAACAAAATTGAATTAAAATACATGTTATTGTTATTTATAGGTCATTAATGTTAATGTTTTAAATAAAATCCATAAAAAATTGACAATATTTGCTGCCGACTAATTATCTTTTCTCAAGCTTCCATCGTCCACCTCTAGTTACGATTTCTCTAGTCGAGAAATGATGTCTCTATTAGTCGAGTACGTGAACATACAAATTTTTGACAATCATAAATAATGTGATCCACATTTTGAACGGACACACCCAATCATCACATTAGTTAGTTGGTGGAGTGTGGGTTGTTTTTTGTTTTTTGTGTTGTCATTTGCCTATATCAGACGTAACGTTGAAACGGTGTAGGTAGTCTCTAATGTACCTGTGTCGTTAATCTGAGTCAAAGTGTAATTCTTATGGTGATTGAAGTCGGTATGAAGATATCAAGGAAAAATTCTCTGGTCAGGGCTCCAGTCTCAGATCTGCTCCAGCTAAACTGCCATTTTTTTTAGGCTCTCTTCTTTTAATAATCCTTTTATATAAGATATTGGAACTTTTGTGTACGCTTCCTCCAAGTTCAGTTGGTTTGAAGCCAATTTAGCGAGCTTGTCTGCTTTCTCATTCCCTTCAATACCGCAGTGAGCTTTCACCCATGCGATATTTACTTGAACGTTGTGAGAGATCTGGAGAGCTGTCATCTTGTTTCGTACATCTTCAACCAGTGGATAATGTATTTTCCAATTGTTTATAGATTGTATGGTAACCTGACTATCTGTTCGTATGAGTATGTTCTCAGTGTCTATTTTCTGAATGTTTTGTGATATCCAGTCTAAAGCCTTGACAACCGCCAAAAGTTCAGCCTGGTTATTTGAGCAATTACCGTTTAATTTGAACAATTCTTCATATTTACATACCCCATCGACGTAAACCACAAAAGCCGCACCTACTCTATCACCCTCTTTGCTGCCATCTGTGAAAATTACAGTATTATACACAGTATTTTCATCTTCTTCAGTTAGGTTTCCTTGCTTGCCTGGATGTTTCCAGTTGTAAATTGGTACGGGTAAATCAATATTTTCTTTATTAATGCGATGATAATTTAATTTTCCATGTTCAAGCAGGTATTTAGTCACAAGTTCATTGATTTTTAATTCTATCGGCACTAACTTGGCAAGCACGCAAGAGGCTGACAAAGAAATCGTCCTAAAACCTTTAATTATTCTGAGTGCAATCAATCTTTGTACTCTCGATAATTTTTTGACATTATATTTCCTCTTCAGTGCATCAACCCAAACTGGAGCAGCATATGCTAAAGTTGGCAAAATCACATTGTTGTATATAACTTCT
>JAAEAF010003311.1:0-147779 GCA_011037195.1 Triatoma infestans | reverse complement strand
CTATCATAATTGATTATACAACTCTATCATCCAAACAAAATTAATTAGAAATAAATAGATGGCCGAAATTCCAAGTTTCAAGAAAATTTGTAAAAAATTAAGTCTTGATCAAAATCGGTCAACAGGACATAATATCTTTATTGAACTAATTATTTTATGTTTTGGAAATTTTCTCCAAAATGGCTGCAAAGATTTCTCTTAAACTTTGTGAATACACTGCACACATGTAGGGCATTCACTTTTATTAGACATTTTTTCCAAGAAAAATTCATTTAAGGGGTGTTTCGGGGAGGGGGCAGTGCTTCCTCTAAACTGCCATTTCAGTATATTATACAATTCGATTAACTATAAAATATTAATTACAATTAAACGTGATTCTAAGATTTCGAGTATGAAGAAAATGAGTTCACTGAAAGTAGAACTTTACTGAACAGTTTTTGATTAGACCACTTACTCCTCACTGAGTACACTCACACGACTCACTCTTACACTAATTAATATAAATTAATCAAGAAATTTTTTTTAAATTTGTAAAGTTACAGTATTTAATTGGACTGGCTATAAATATGGTGGTGGGGATTTTACATTGTTCACCTGTGTGCCCGCTATGTGGAGCGTTCTAGTTTTTGTGTTACGTTGAACAAACGCATTTTTTATTTCAGCAAAAAACGTTTTTTTGGACTCATCGGAATCAGACGATAACGATAACGAAAGTTTGAAAATTTACAGATTGCAATACTTCCACTTATCAGCAGTAATCTATCTTATCAGTTCTGTATTATATTATTAATAAATTTATTATTCTATTTTATTAAGAGAGATTTGTATTTAAACATTTTTAAATAATTTTTAAATTGTTTAGATTTAATTTAAATGAATGGTCCATTTTTTACATTATTTTCAAATAGTTTCCTCCTCATTATATTTAATTTTAAAATCTATTGGTGGAAGGGGAAGAGTTTTATTTGATAAATATTAGTAGTGGGAGTAACTAATGTTTGATAACATGACACTTAAAACAGTCGATAAGTAATGGTGTGTCAGTACAGTAAAGTAATTTTCAGCGCTTAACAAAGTGAGTAATTTTATATTAATAAATTTAAAATTCATTACTTTTTTGTTTTTTACAATCATTCACAGTTTCAAGTATCAAGTATATGCACTGCGATCATGCTAAATTTTCGAAATTGAGTAGTTCACAGTAAATACTTGTTTTGAGATCCCCTGAGCACGGAAGAAATGTTTTTATCGAATGAGTGTCTGTATGTAGGTGTGTGATGTGTCTGAGAGTGAGGGAGAAATATAAGGAATCTTTGCTGTAACTTTGTTAATAAAAACAATGCGCATTCATTCCCACCTAGGAGGAAATGGACTAGGTTATTGTTTCAGGTAACATGGCGTCTCTGTCATGGGAATCCCAGCGTAACGATAATTATAATACTTGGCCGCGATATTTCCTGCATTCAAAGAGTAACACATAGCGTCTAGTAGATCTAGTAGAGATTATTGGACACTACTTTTGGTTTAGCTGAATCATCTAGGCAAACTCCAGCTGATTACCATACCCTCAGTCTCACTTACACATCGTACACTTTACAGAGGACTAAACATGCTATTTATTATTCACATTTACCATCCAAGGGAGCCACATAAATCTGTTCACTTAAAGAAGAGTAACTAAGGCTAAATGTCCAGTTAACTGCCAATGGCATAATATCTCAGCTACCTTTGTAGAAATTAGGATTGATTTGAGGCAGAACTTAAATGAAATATGCATTGAAGTGAGCTGTTTATTATCGTAACAAATAAAATTGATACAAAAAGCATTTTAAATACAACTATTTAAATAGAGATAAAGAAATTCTGGTATTTTAGTGTATGGTATATAATAAATAGCATATTGTGGAGAATACTTAATAATTAAATTTATTAGTGGTGTTAACGTCTAATCATAATTTACAATAATTCCATTTTGTCATTAAACACACACACACAGAGTAACACAACCTTGTAATCTCCCGCACATACAATCAACAAGTCAAAAAGTGTAGTGTGTAAAAGATATATTAACACTGTAACAGGAATATTGAGTTGAAGTAAACTCTCTACACGAACTTGATAACTTTACTCTGACCTCGAGAGCCACTGACTGTTGGAGGGCTGGGTCTGAGCCGAGATTGCCAACCCTGGCACCTGTTTGAATGTGAGAGTGATTGCAGTGTAAATATTGTGCAGAGTTTTAGCTTAGCATTAAAAAGGCGGAAGGAATATATTCAGTATTTTAAGCCACTTTTATAAGTAGGTTTCATTGTTATATATGTATTAGAATGGTGCATTTATGGGAATGAACGTATCTATTGGTGTGATAGTAGCCGTAAGGAGTATATTAGGTATTATTGTTCGTAGCGTCTTGGTAAATAGTGAACATCGAACTGGACATGCAGGAGATAGAGGATTTTCCATGTGCAAGGTGTAGCTCCATACACATGAATAATCATCAGAGACATTTTCCGTGGCAGCCTGCTTCATTTTGTGGCAGAATGAAGCAGGCTACCACGGAAAATGTCTCTGATGCTTTCCAGCTCTGCGGAACCAACCACCACAACAAATATGGATAATCTATTCAGTAGATTTAAAAAGACAAAGTAATGGCCAAAGACCAGAGCAGCCGACGCCATCAGATTTAATACAAGTAAATAAAATGTACTCTGATGATGGATGAAAATCCGAAACCGGTCAGGACTATGAGAAATATGCATGCTACGTCGGATAAATACCAGATGTTATCCAGCATTGCCGATTTATCCACATATTCAACAAAGAACTGTTTGATTTAGCTGAAAAGAAAATAAAGGAAAAAAATCACTTAAAAAACAAGACAAACTTTAAAGAGAAACTACTGATGGACAAACTGTCTAGAACAGTAATGTTCTTCGCAGCACAAATTTTGGGAATTTTCAAATGTACGAACATCTGGAAAAAATGCAGAGCTTTTTCTTGTTAAAAAAAAAAAACCTGTTGTGAAACACTCGCACGAATCTCTCTTACTATAATTAATATAATTATAGAATGGAAAATAAAATAGACGAATTTTCATTAAGCATGGAAAATTTTAGTCAGTTGAGCAAACATAAATACAGAGATACATGTTGACTTGGTATTATTGGCAGGTAGAAACAGAATGTGTTTACAATTTAATCCAGAAGAGTGCGCTAAAATAATACACAAATTGAAGTAACATTAAAAATTGAAATGGCACAGATTTCACAAAACAACCGAAAATGAATTTTCTGGAAAAATGTTTCAAATAAAAGTGATTGGCGAAATCGCGAAAAACTGAAAAAAAAATATGCATGATGTATTCAGTAATTCTCACCTCCAGTTGATGGATTTTGCCCGAAACATGTGTGTCTGATGCGGTGGAAATACCTAAACGGATGCCAAGTTTGTGGTTCCTGCGATAGTTCGTCTTTTTTTTATTCTCAGAGGACTTCAAAGCTCGTATTTCCAGTGAAAACTCAATTTCCAAATTTGATAGGATTGCAACTCTTAGGAATGAAATTGTCAAACTATGCACAGAACAGGCCAAATTATATTTTACGACTGGAAATAGAATAAAGTTTATCCACACATTAAGGGCGTTACATTCATCTATATCTTAATTATATTTCAAAGATTTTTAAAAACCCTCTTGATCACAGAATTCGCAAAATAATAACTAAAGAAATGATACAAAAGAAGTTGTGTTTTTTTGTTTTGTTTGTAGAATAGACTAAATTATGTGCATACAGTTCTAGATAATAATTGATCGGATAACTCAGTGGACTGAAAATATGTAGTGAGACAAAGTGCTGACTTAAAGGTAAGAATTTGGTGTTGATCATAAACTTTATAATAAACCAACTTACAAATCTTTTACTGATACACTTTGTTTTAGTTTTTTAAATTTTATTTTCATAATTTACAATCTGTGTAACACATGTGAAAAAAAAAGAAAAAAGATGAGATGAGAGATATCTTGATGTGAAAACTACTGAATGGTAGCTCTGTCTGCGAGATGCCGTAGGGATGCTTGATCAATTATAAAGGAAATCCCAGGGCCTTTGGCGGTTCAGAGACAGTAATAGAGACTACAGACTGTACAAATGGGTTAGGGCAATGGTATTTTGTAAGTAGTTGTATGTAAGGGATGTTGGGGTTTGCATGGGAGAGTTGGAGTTTGAGACTTAGTAGGAAACGTCAACTATAATTTTGGACTAGTTTGGATTGGAATGTCTGTGTAGTACGTTTGTAGGTTTGGCTGAACCCCCACCAATAGGAGTGAAAGACTCGGTTGTAGATATTTGGCCACCTATGTGCAGCGGTTATTTGATCGCCCCTAAATAAAATAACATAAAATAAAGTAATTTAAAGAAAATAAAAAAATAAAAAGAGCTTCTTGCCTAATTTTTTTAATAATTTAGCCACGATCTTGCGTGTCTTCCATCTGTGCTGCCCTTAGATTTTTTTCTTTCTACGATCCCCTACAGCTCACTGCCTCGTGAAGGACATTGTTGTTGTAATTAGAAAACAAAGTCCGGAGGCCGGCAGTGCACTGAGAAATAAAACTTAAGAAATATAATTTAAGTTTTCAGTAATGCAATACAAAAGTACTGCAAAGTCAGAATAAAACATGGAATAGATTTCGGCCGCTTCCTTATTTCGGCTGCCTATGTGCGGTGCACATCTTGTACTGATGACAGAACCGGCCCTGCCGTTCTAGTATATATATATTTTCAATTCCGAGGGTAATTTAGAACGTCTTCCGAGAAGTCTGTAAAGAAGTTTGGCGCGTTTAGTCTATTCAGGCAGACAGGACTCGAGAGGGTGCTCTAAGTGACCACCGGTGGAGACCTCCCCAGACTCCACAGTTCGATGAAAGACAGGACGGGGGTAGGGCCTCCAACTTAGGGGGTACCACAATAGACCCACGGGGTTCGCGGTGGCGCAGGCTGAAGAGCCAATCCCCCAAAGAATCTAATCCAATCTAATGCAATATGAAGAAACAGAAGATATAAAACCCTCTTCATTGCGATTTGCCCAATTCTAATATCTTACAGATTAAAGAGGGTAAATTTTTTTTTAAGGTACTTGAATGGCGAAAATTGGGATACTTTATGTAATTGTTTAAGAGATGCTTTTAATAAGAGAATATAGTCATTTAATATTTTATGTTCTTAATATTTAGTTTTAGAAATTTTCTTGATCATTTTTCCTACAGAACTATTGAGTATTATCATTTCATATAATGATAAAGGAAACATAATATATTATCATTTCTTATTTTCCGCACTTACTCATTTATAATTAAAGTGCAGTATATCCTGTTCAAGATTTTCTTATGACTTAAGTTTGTTCATAATGTGCCTCAATTCTGTGGAAGCGTTTATACATCGCAAGTAGTATTTTCTTCTTATTTTTGTATATTTCTTAATTTTTGGTTTTGGGCAAATAAACATTAATATTATTACTATTATCTTTTAATATTCACAGCTTTTTCCGCTGATATTTTAGTTGAGGTACGGGTTCAAACCAAGCATTCCCTCCTGGTTCAACCTAAAAATTTTCTCACCATCTTGCAAGAGTTTAAGGTGACAGACTTCTGCACCTAAATATAAATGTCATGTCTCCTTATGCTATCATGTAGGGTTCGCGAAATCCCAGTTACTGACAGGCACAACATAAGGCATAACATTACTTTTTGTAATTTCCATATATTGGTAATCTCCTCTTTTAAGTCCTTACGCAACTTTTCGCTCAGAGTGCCCTGAATGTTGTGATCACCAGGAATAGCAATGTCGATCACATGCGCCACTTTCATTTGCTTGTCACGCAACACTACATCAGGTCTGTTGTTTGGAATCGATCTATCTATAATAATCGATCTGTCATAATACAGCGTATACTTATCGGACTCAAGCAAAGAAGGTGGTTTATATTTATAGTAGAGCACACTCTCTTCCAGCAATCCAACTTTAAACCAATGCCCTGATGAATAATGGCAGCGACCTGATTGTGATGCTGCAGATACTGTCGGTGCCATTGAACTGCAAGCAGCCAATACGTGTTGAGTATTATTATTATAATCCTTTTTTTCCTTTTGCAAATAAAATCAGCGGGGGGGGGGAGATTCCAACCCACTGAAGACATTTCAATTTGTTAGAAATTGAGGAACTTCCTGACCAGCCTCGCTATGTCCAATAACACAGACTTCTGCGCCCTCTCCAACAACCAGGGTCCCAGCTCGAGTTCATGCAGATTTTTTACTGTCTCAACAGGCACTAGGCGATTAGCCGATATGACGACCGGGATTACCCTAACCACATCTAGCTCTACATCTCTTTGATTTCAACCGCTAAATCCTGGTACTTCCGCTTTTTCTCGGCTAAAGTTTTTGCGGGTATCGTCGTCCAAGGGAATCCCTACATCTTTCGGCTGCCCTTTTTCGGGTATTTAAAATAAGGATGTGCGGTCTATTGTGAAAGATCGACCTATCGGTGATCATGCATTGATCCAATACATCTTAACCCCGACCTTTTCCACTATGGCCTTCGGGAATACCGGTGATAAGGGAGCTCTTCTCCCTCTGGCACAATTCCGAATATGACTATCAGCGCCTGATGGAGCGTGCGCGCTACATTATTGTGCCTTGAGAGTTAGTCGGTGCCTCCTAAATTCGAGCACCCAGCGATCATGTGCTGAATGAACTCTACTGCTGCGTTGCACAGCTTGCATCGGTCAGTGATTTTTCGCTCCCCGATTATGTTCGTCCGGTATGACTTTATCGTAATCACTTGGTCGCAAGTGATTATTATTATTTTTCTTTTTTTAGCACATCAACTACTGTGGATATTAGCGCTTATTTTTTTCGCGCATCGACTGCCATAGTTATTAGCGCCTATTAATATTATTATATCTTTTAAATCTCTGTGGATTTGGATTAGCCATTTTGGATTCACTTCATACGCCTAAAATTTGGTTCATTGTTTTGTTGCTCAAAATCCGTTATCGAAACTGCGATTTTACTGAATATTTCTTTTGCTTTCTCTTACTCCTAGTTAAGAAGAAGTATTGTGATCGTATCTAATTTTTGAAATTGAATTTCATCGGAAATACATGCTTGAGTACGAAAAAATGGTTTTAGAGAATGTTTTATGTTTCTGTCTGAGTGTATGTGTGTGTGTGAGTTTGAACAAAATACCATAAGAACGAAAAATCGCAGGAATCTCCAAGTTGGTATTTCGTTGAGGTATTAATAGCAGAGACGTGAAGATTACGGGCAAAAGCATAATCCAAAGCGATTTACTGATTTTTTTTTAGTTTATCGGAATTTTAGCCACAATAATTTTAGTTCATCGATGTTCATTAAGCTTGTGAATACGTCTATATACATAAGTGCCTATCACTTTTATTTGAATCTGAAAAATTGTTCTTGTGGTTGAAGGTTATGGGAGAAGAGCAACGTTAAGGTTTCCTCTAATCTGAAGTACTACCTCAGTACAATATGAGGATCTACTGCCTATATAATATTGATCTACTGTAAAGCCGTTACCGCAATTCCAAATTTGAAGAAAATCAGTTACCCGGAAGTGCAATTTTTGGGAATTTTCCCGAAAACGATTTTTCTTTTTTTTACTTTCTCTTACTACTAGTATTGTGATCGTGAAGACTTTCGAGTTTTTGAGTTTTCACAGGAAATACGTTTTGAGTACAAAAGTGGCTCCTAGAAAATTCTCTGCGATATGTGTGCGGATATATGTGTCTTTGTCTGTGTTTTAATAGAATATCTCAAAAATGAAAAGCCACAGAAGTATTCCGTTTAGATGCTACCACCTCATCAAACGACGATTTCCAGCAAAATCCATCAACCGATAGTTCCACTTTACTGATTAGATTTTTCAGTTTTTCTTGATTTTTCTCAAAAACAGCTTCAACAGTTTTCTTTAAACATGGTTATATCAACTACACATACAAACAAGTACAAGTTTTATTTGAAATCAATTTTCCTTAGGCGAATTCATTTAAGGGAAATTTTGGTGGAAGGGTGGGGTTATGGTTTCCTTAATGTCCTATTTCAGTTTATTAAACAATACTCTCATCTAAATAATAATAATTAGAATTATATAATATATGTTATCGAAATTACGGGTTTGATGGAAATCGGATGACCGGAAGTGCGCATTTACTGTAATTTTCAGTTCTCTGCTAGAACGACTCCAAAGATTTTCTTTAAACTATGTAATGTGAACTACACATATAAAGAGCTACAATTTTTATTTACAACATTTCTCAAAGTCATTCAAAGGGGCTCTTGGGGGAGGGGAGAAGTTATGTTGTCCTCTGAAGTACTATCTTAGTTGATTACATAATTCTGTCACCTAAACAATATTAATTAGAAGTACATTGATTGCAGAATTCTGAGTTACAAGAAAAAGATTAAGCCGGAAGTGCTTAGAACAGTTTTTTTCATTTTTGGCGATATTCTCCATAAAAACACGGACGAATCACTCTCTATCTGCCTGTGTTGTTAGGTTGGCAGTTGCCCCCCACTACCACCACATACCCCCACCACCACCAGTAGTTTTATATTAGGACATACGAACAAAATTTGAAATTTATATTAGTCATTTTGTATATAATTGTAATAAGAGAAGTAAGGGATAGAATGTGTGAATATTTCACACATCAATTTTTTTCTCCCATTCTCGGGCGGTGGGAGCCTCAGAACATGCATTACCGTTATAAACAGAAAACTTGTTTTAATTCCATCATCATTTTATTTTCATTAATTAATTATTTAATTAATAGTCTAATTTTTATTTATTTATGTTTTTAGGTTATTGCTGGAAAATAGTGAAAGAAAGAAAAACATTGAAAAATAGATTTTCAATTAGGCAATTTAAAAGTTCCATCCGGAAATCGCAGCAGCATGTGGAAAATTTTACTGTTTTCAGTTTTAATGGGTAAGTTAGTAGTGTTAATATGGTAGTAGAAATTTCCTTGTTATGGGTGAAGTGATATTGGTCCTATTTCCCTGGCCGAGCCAAAGGTTATGTTTTTTGTCAGTTTTGGAAAACGGCTATTACGATTTCCTTTAAACTAGCCTGCACAAATATAAACGTATCATTTTTATTTGAAACATTTTACGGGACAAGTTGAATTTTTGGGCTTCTGGAAGTTCTGCTAGGATACTGGCTCTCTGCCCGTGGCTTAGAGCATAAAACAATGGCCGGGCAAGATTTACGAGCAATTATGTCACTCGAGAAACCTAACAGTAGCTACACACAAGATGGAGAGCAGAGAGCTCTCCTCTTACTGGCCACTCATTTCCGGGCATAGTACGGAAATCAGATAATTCTCAATCAGAGAATGTGATTGAGATAGAGAGGCCGAGCAGCCTGGGTATATGCTATGTGCTTCCCTGACTGCTATGTCCATCTGTACCTTTAAGGCTGGAATTGGTGATAAGTATTCCAGCCTTTCAAGTTAACCGGTGTGGATGCTTCCCTGCTCTTCTACAGAAAGACTTAAGGGAAATCTTTCCAAATCTGGTTAGGATAACTTGGAATAGTTTGGCACTAGGATATAAACCTAGGCCATGGAGAAGAGCTAGAGTGGCGTTCATCACGAAAGTAGGGAAGAGAGACCCAACTCTACCGAAATTTAGGCCTATCTTTCTTAATTACTTTTTATTTAAGGCAATGGAGAATGCCGTAGATAATAATACAAGGACACCTTTACAGGAGAGGGTGGTTCTACACCCACGCCAGCTGTATGATGAGAAAGAAAATTAACAAAGAACGCTCTGAATCAAATGACTGGTGTGATCCACAAGACTTTTGATGTCAAAGGAACAGCCATTTGCACCTTTCTAGATATATTGAAGGAGCATTCGACAACATATCTCATGAGACGTTAGAAGAACCCTACTTAAAAGGAGTGTGGACGGCACAAAAGGCGAGATGAATGAATGGGACGCTGTCCACAACAAACCTTGGTAGACGAGCACAACATCAAGATCAGCATAATCAAAACCTGTGCTCACGGTGGGGGGGTTGGCATCCTCAATGAGGAGCCTAGTGGTTGATGAACTTTTTTGAAATTGACGTATCTCGGTAACTCCTTTCAAGGTTATGTCGACGATATTGTCGTAATTACTGTGGGTAAGTTGAAAAAACCTTCTGTGAAATAATACTACGAGGATTATAAATTAATAGCAAATGAAACCTCTGTGTGACTGAATAGTAATCCAACAAGAACCGCAACAATACCCTTTACTAGAAGGACACTTAACATCTGAAAAATATCTGGCTGACCGGGATGATGGAGTGGAAGAAGGAGATTAAATACCTAGGGGTAACATTTGGCCGTAAGCACCTGTGGAATAGACCTATTGTAGTAATTATCAGTAAAGCTACTCCTGCTCTCATGGTGTGCAGAACGTTGCAAGTAAAACTTGAGATTGTTCCCCCAATATTCTGAGATAGATGTACACCATGATGGTGAGATCTACAATCACCCAGGAGTGAGCGAGTAAGGCCATGTTAGGCACTATCAAGAATACCTTTGAAAAGGTACAACGTCTAGCATGTTTATACATGACGGGAGCAATGAGAACTTACTCCACAGCTGGGATAGAGGTCATCTTCACACCTTATGATTGAGAGGTGTATTGAGAATATCTAGAATAATAATAGAATATCAAGATAATGGAAAGGAAGATGGCATTGGCACCAAGGTGGTCATCCCTGTCTGCCAGCTCCTCCTCTGGAATTCCCCTTGTGATTAAATGATTAAGAAATATAGTGACATTAAAAATAAATCTTCGATGCTGAGTAAGAGCAGTGAATCGGCTTTTTTGGTATTAAAGAACACATCATGTTAATTGTACACGGATAGATCGAGAAACCCTCAGGGAACTATTATCATTCAAAAAAGATTTGAACGCATGTGCACATGACAGGGGTTGGAGGAGGATATATTCTCCTTAGAAACATAGAGTTTAATATTCCATGTAAAAGTCAATCTGGAAGGGTTGCTGAATCTGAGAGGTCTCATCAGCACCGGTACAGAGAAAAATAGATCTCGGGAAAGAGTGCACTTGCAAAAAAAAAAAAATTAAAAACATTCATAACCAACAACTATAATCGCCTCTATTTATTTATTTATTTATTTATCTTTTACCAAGGTCAAATAAAGATCTAGTAATAATTCCAAGTTTGAAGAAAATGTGTCAAATAGAAATGTAATAATAACAGTAAGAAATCTAGTGAGCATTTCACAGCAGATTTTTTTTTTTTTTATGTTTCAGCTAATTGCAGTGCGCACGCGCACAGACTGGTTGCCCACGATACATATCTTTCCCCAACTGGCCTAGTATTTTTAAAAGAAGACGATGTAATAGTGACCGGAGATAGTTGGACTATAGTTTTAGTAATAAACGCTACACAACATTTTAGAAATGCACAAGATTTAGAAAAAGGACTGATAGAAATGGAGGAAATTATGATGAAAACAAATCTAAATAATAGAATGTATGGAGAAGAATTGATTAGATTGCGCAGTATTGTAAATAATCTATTAAATGTAAACGAAGCACTGACCGATATGCTGGGCCAAAGAAGAGCAAAGCGCTTTATTGGTGCTTTGGGCAGGGCTTTGTTTGGTGCAGCTAGCAATGATGAAGTACAATTATTATCGCAAAGAGTTTTTGAATTGCAATCCCAGGTTGCCAGCCAAGAATCCTTTCAAAAATACCAAATGTCAATAACGAAAACTCTGAATAGAAAAGTAGAAGAAAATGCGGAAAAATTAGCAAATCTGACTAATAGAGTTAGTGAAAAAATACAGGAATTTGAGCTACAAATTGCAGAAGTTTATGAAAATTCAAAAAAAATTTTAATAGAAATGCAACAATCAAATAATTTGTCCGCGTATTTTCGATTATTTGAAACAATTAGTTTACATTCATTGATACTGTCCAATACACTGCAAGCCGGTCTAGAAATGGCCGCACAAGGTAAATTAAGTTTCTCATTGATCAGCCCACAAGAATTAAAAGAGGAATTGATAAAAGTTAGCTCAATGTTACCGTTTGGTTTGAAACTGATTTCTGGACTCCGAATAGAGGACATGTATAAATATAGAGAAATAGCCGAAGTGATAGCAATCGCGCAAAATGATTTAATTATGCTATCAGTTCGTATACCATTGTTGTCTGAGGATCGTGGTTTTGATCTGTACAAGATACATAGTGTACCAGTGATGGATACAGATTCTGGCACAATTACACGTATAGAACCGGATGATGAATATTTTTTGGTCAGTTACAATAGACAATTTTATGGTTTAATGTCCTATGAAGATTTACAACAGTGTTCGGGCAGTTCACCAAAAATATGCCCATCAATTTTACCATTAACTAATAAATATGTACCAACTTGTATCAGTTCGAATTATTTCAAAGATATAGATAACATTAATAAACATTGTAAGCGTAAAATTTTAGTAAAACCACATCGTCCAATCTGGTTGGTGGATAAGAAAAATCGAGGCTGGATATATAGTGTAGCAAAATTGACTAAAACCACATTGCATTGTGATATAAAGGAAACTATTGATATAGAATTGATTGGCACAAATGTATTGGCAAATGTCAGCCATTGTACAATCCTTGGACAGGATTTTAAATTATTTCGATCCTCTGAAGGGGTATCGTATTCTAATGGTACATTTTTATTAAAATCCACCAAACCAATTGGTCCTGCCTTGGATAAAGCGATAACTGAACAACTGAGTAATACTGTGGCTTTTGATAACGCTGTAGAAGAATTGCGAAAAGAAGGACTTGTTAAAAAAGGACATGGAGAAAGTGAGGAGGTATTGTACATTATTGTTATTTTATTACAACTTTTTTTTCACCTGAGTTTAGCATCCTGGGTGTTTGTAGAAGCTTCCATTGAGGCTCTTTAGAGTCCACCTAGGCTCTGCTCTTTCCTCATTCTTACCTCATTATTTTATTACAACTTTCTCTTGCACTCATGATCCTGACTGCTGTGGAAGCTTCATTCACTTATTACCTTATCTTCCGTTCCTACGTGGCTGGCTGTCTCTTTAGAGTCAGCCAAGTATTCTGGTCTTTTCCCATTGTGCTCTTCGAAAGCAAGAGTTCCGCAAAGGAGTACCCTAACCTCCATCCTTTTTTTTTTTCAATTAAAGAGCAGATATTCAAAAATAAAATTCTCCCTGCGGTTAACTATGTACGATCCTTAGACCTTTTCATAGATAAAAAACTTATCTGGAACTTACTCGACTTCCCTGGAATCCCCAAACAAGCCTTAGCCCCAAACATTCCTTTATGATGTAAACAATGTATGTTTTTTTTTTGAAAATTCAAAATAAATAAGCAAACAAAAAACACTTTCTTCGTCTGCCTTGAGAGCAAACATTACGATCGTGTTCAAGTTTTCCAAAGACCGTTTTTCACGGAAATACTTGTTTTGCGGCCCACTGAGTAGGAAAATATCTTAGACATGAAAAATCGCGGGAAGTTCAAACTGATATTCCTTTTAAGGTACTTTTAAGGCTTTTGGCTAGGAATATTTCGAATGCTGACTTCTCACAAGTTAATTGTTCGCAGGACCGCAGGGTTAATTGTGGCTATCCGAATAAATGACGACTCTTGGAATTATACACTCTTCTTATTTTGGCGGCGCAGGTGATTGACAGGTGTATTACTTAATAAATGCTCTGACTTTTTGACTTTAATTTTATTTTTGTCTTCTTATGTCTAAGACACAATCTGAGAATTGTGTATTTTGACCTCTGGTTTAAGAATACTTCCACTTTTATGTAGTAGATAGTAGATTGTTGTAAGGGATTATTACACTGTGACCTGAAAGATCTATTGAGACCCCCGGAGCCTTCTCAGTGCACTGCCGAGCTCGGAGCAGTTTCTCTAGCTACAGACAACACTGCCATCATCGGACAGTGAGTTGTAGAGGCCCCTAGGAACAGAAAACTAAGAGCAGTATGCTGGATTCAAACCCAGGATCTTCGCGTTACTATTCCAGCGCGTTACCACTGACTTAATCCCTTCCTTCTCCCTTGGCCTACGCCAATTAACTAGGGACAAAGACCCTAGTTTGTGTGCTGTGTTTGTCAGTGTACTGTTCTGACGAAGTGCATGGAGTACTGAGCTCTTAGCCTGCATGAAGTACGAGACTCTTAGCTATGAAATTGTAAATTTCTATAAGCTAATAAATAAATAAATGTTTTAAGGACTGCAAAATCCACTATGAGATTTGCAATAGTATTAATTCATTCTAATTAATTTTACAGGTGCGCTTGTCTGTATTGATAGCAAAAATGGACACTCCATCAAAATCATGGCGTTTGATCGTTTTACCTGCTTTTGTTGCGATTATAATATCGGTAGCTTGTGCTTATCTCATTTTATACTATGACAAGAATCATAAAGGAAAAATCAATATACCTTTTAAAAAAAGAAATCGTAACAAGGTAGAAGAGGAAGACGTGGCGGCCGAAGAACCTTTGAGAAAATAAATGTATATTCTCCGAAATCATTCATTTCATTTTTATAGATAAAAATGTAGATAAATACCTAGAGTTCCTTTTGTTTCATGCAAGCATAAAGATGATTTTACGACAATATTTTTGTTTTAATCAAAGTTTCTTATTCACATTAGGCTTGCAAATATTGGTTCTCTTCGAGCACAGACTGAATATTTGTCTTCTTACAATCATCAGTCAACACAATTCAATAGTTGCTGTTATTTTTGGATGATTTTCGGAACACGAAGGCTTTCAAATTTGAATATTTTAACAGACATACTTGGAAATCCAAAAGGAAGTATATAAATTAAAATAAATCTTGAAACATTTGATTTTGGATCAATTAGATGCGGCCCTCAGTATGTTGCTTCTATGTCGCTCTTGATTGTAAGGTTTTGTTAATAGTCCTAAATAAATTATTACGGGGAGGGGGTTCAGTATTTTTTAAATGAAGTTATTTTTTCCTTTATCAATGTATAACTTTTTTTTTTATCCTTAACCTGTTTGACAGTTGCAAATTCTGATCACAATAACATAAACAATGTGGCTACGCCACTACGCTGGCGTGCCCTGATATTAGCTATGTATCTAGCTACAGCGCGTTAGCATGAAATCCTATTTAAAGTACTCATATATTTGTATTCCAATTTGTGTGTTCATGGTAATATTAATTGCTTTTATTACTATCTCTTATTGTTATTATTTTTTATATACTGCTCTAATAAATAAAAACATTACTTGAATTTTGACTTAATTTACTCCCAACCTGATATAATCTTTCTTCTTATTTTATACCTAAGTCCTTTTTTGCTAGAAATCCCCACGTATCTCCACCGACACTGTCTTTACGTTATGGCCAATAAATATTTATAATAAAATTACGAGTTTGGAAAAAAATTGTTATTTAGGAATTGTAAAACTGAAGTAAGAGACAGTCCTGTGATTGTTTTATATCAAAGTTTGTTTATAAAATAGAAATATATTTATTTGTATTGGACTTATACGTCCCTTACTGCACAAAGCCCAGTAATAAATACAACCACAAATTACAAAAAAAAAGACCACTTAAATATTTTGTAATTATGTTTTTGGTGTTCGTTGTGTAATATTTAAGTGAGTCTAATTTACTCAATAAGTAGATCACGAGGCCACAGACGTTTTAGTCTTCGAGCAGAATTTATAGAATTAGTATGGGATGCAAGTTCACTGGCAAGAGGATTGACATGAGAGGATAAACGGTTATGAAATTTGGTATACCGTAATTAGGATTTCTTGACGGACAAATATTTAAATCTGTATGGATTACATAGTTGGAAACAAAGAAAGGATCTGAAACGATTTCGCGGAGAATTTTGGATTAGAGGGTTCGGACACGATTATAATTAGATCGGTTTGTTCTGCACTGTATGCCCAAATAAGTTTAAGTATCACTTTATAGATTAGAAGTTTGTTGGTAAGTGTTAAGTTGGATTGTTTGTCAAGCAATCGCATCTGCATTTTGTAACGGTGAATTAGTGCCAGCCGTTTATATCTGGTATGTGAATTCCAGGTAAGCCTTTGGTCCAAGTATTAAGCAGCGAACTTTTCGTACTGGGGGTACGACAATGTCATAATAAGCTGGAGCAGAAGTGAGTCTTCGGAGAGCGAAAGAAGTGGTTTCGCTCTTTTCAACACTGATTTTAATCCCCCATTTTTTTAACCATTCTTGACATAAATTCAGGTTGTATTTACCTATAATTAAATTAAAATGAAAAACTCATATCTTAAATAAAATAAATACATAAATAAAGTAAATAATAATAAGTTAAGCGTAATAAAAAAGAAAATCATTATCGCCAACTCTAATAGAAACAAACAAAATATTATTCTTTATCTTTCCCTTACATTTATAGTTATAAGTAAACAAAAATATATAAATAAAAAAAAGGAAAAATGGTTGTAAATGTAGATTAATAGGCTGACTCTTTATTATTATTCAGCTTTTAAGATTATTGTCTTTTGTTTACATTCATGTATGAACTTAAATATATTTCTAAATAAATTTTTTTATTAGTGGCTGCTAGCAGACAATCTAAGTAAGGGGGTATCTGCCCAAGTATATGTTGGTAAGGGCAAGTAATTGGTAAACGTTGCAGGTCTTGGAGGTGACAGGATCGATAGTTTTCTGTGCAGTGTATGTATCTGTATGTTTTAGTACTGTTTGGATATATGATAATGTGATAGCTGTGCATAAAGTGTTGGTATTGTCAGTGGAATTCTCAAGCAGTAAATAGGTTTGTAGTTAGTAGTTAGTGGTTAGTTATAGTGGATAGTAGTCATGCATGGTAGCAAAAGATACTGAAATTGGAATTATTTAATGCTTCAGTGTCATGGATCAATTCCATTTGGACAATATTTTGGGAATTCATTTCTTTCAGCGTTATAGGATCGACAGTATAAACATGTTGTTCATCTGTGTTACCTAGAGCAATGCAAGCTGACACAATAAGTACTGACCTAAGGTACTATTCCTAAAATGAAGAAGGCATACTCTTGGGTATCTGCACTACTAACATAGAACAATACCACCAGCCAAGCTTAACTACAGCTTAATTCAGAGCCCTGTATATAAGTCACCCACTTTATACTTGTAGTGCAGTCTCCAATCTTACCTGACAGTTTTGTATAGTTCTGGCTACAGATAGGATGAGTTTCTTGTGATAGTTGATGCGGGCGCTTTCCAATCCGCCAGTATATCTGAGTCCGCAGATTTTCGACATGTATAACATGAATCGTACCACCACAGAACCGAACAGTCGTATCCTAGGCTGCCAGGCAATAACCCTTGCTTTTGAACAGGTGTTCAATGCTGCACCCGTGGCAGAATTTGCTCTAGATAATGGCTGGTCCACGGTTTAGTTAAAAACACCGGATGCAGAGAAAATTGTACCCAAAAGTTATAAATCGTCTTAACTACCATTTACTAATCATTAAAATAAAATACCCAAGTCAAATAATTTTTGCCTGAATAACTGATGGTCAATCAATCAAAAGCGGGCTTAAAATCTACGAACAACGCATAATATTTGTTTCATAAATAGCACAGCAAGACCACTCCATAATATATATATATTGACTGTGGAAAAACAATAAAATCAAATTCACCAAAATTTGAGGGTATAAACAAAGGAGATTGCTGCACCATTTCTCTTCTTTTTTCACTGATATGTAGAGTCGGATGTTGACCTAATTCATCAGTGTCTGTCTGATTTTTGGATTATCAATGAGAAGTTTTAGATCCTATTCTGACTCAAGTTCCTGAACTGCAGATCTTCCAGATTTCCTGAACAAGTTTCTTCCATTACTAAAACCATAAATGAGAAAAATAATTCTTTTTCCGAAGCTTTCTCGAACCTAAATTGTCTCTTTTTATGTGATTGATTCATTTACCTACATACAATTAAAGTACAAGTAAAGAGAGTAAAAAACAAAACAAAAAACAATAAAGCGCCAGGACCGTACGCCGTTTGAATTTTTAAAAACTTACCACCAGAAGCTCTACATACATTAGTACATATCTATAATAAAATTTGGAAGAGCAATAAGGTACCGGACAGTTTTAAAATATCAATTATATTCCCGATCCATAAAAAAGGAAAAACAAACGAAATTAGTAATTATAGAGAGATATCGCTAATTGACTCTATTGCAAAAATATTTACAGGGGTAATGGAGGCAAGATTGAATACGTATGTAGAGGAAAATAGAATTTTGACTGAGTCACAAGCGGGATTCAGACAGGGATACTCAACGGTAGACAATTTATTTAATCTGTTTAATACAGATAATATTCAACAACATAAAAATGAGTAAGTATGCTTGTTTTTATTTAACGTAGGTTTTGAAGCGGCTTTTGACCGGATACATCGGAATAGTTTATTTTACAAATTACACAACTATTACATTTCTAATAGATTTCTGGACACCGTTAAATCTTTGTATGACAGCACAAGCGCGACAGTGTGGTCTAAGAATGGACTATCACCCTTCTTTGATAGTAACATGGGGGTAACATGGAGGTTGCTTGCTAAGCCCCATTTTATTCACGCTGTTCATTAATGATCTAGAGGACTTTATCGATGGTGGTCTGACAATAGATGGAAGAAGAATAAAATTGTTAAAATAGCGGACGATATTGTTTTGATGTCCAGTAATGCAGTGACACTTCAGCGCATGATAAACGATGTAGAAAAATATTGTGAACAGTGGAATTTACAAATAAATTTAAAAAAGTCTCAGATTATGATATGCAGAAAAGGTTGTGGCAGATATAAGAAAAATGAGAAATGGTACTACAAAAAGCAACGGATTGAGGTGGTAAAAAAATACAAATACTTAGGAGTATCCTTGACCCCAACCTTGTCGTTATCACAGCACTTTAAAGAGAGATTATCAGCTGCAAAATTTGGACTGAATAGTGTATGGCAACACTAGTAAGAAATGAAGCTGTATCACTAAGCAGTAAGATGCAGTTGTTCAACTCAACTTCAAAAATGGTGATGTGTTACGGGGCACAGGTGTGGGGCGGTAAGGAGTACGACGAAGTGGAGAAATTACAACGATACTTCCTGAAGAAATTGTACAAACTACCTAATAATACACCTAATTACATGTTGTTTATAGAAACTACCAGTCAGCCACTTTACAATTACACACTGAGGTTACATATAAATTACTTAAACAAAGTGCTGAACCAAAGTCCTGATCGCTTAACTAACTTCCTTGCCAAAATTATTATAGAAAGGAAACTGTCGTGGTATCAAATCTTATTAGATTACGCTAAAAAGTTTAATTTAGAAATTTCTCTTCCAGTTCTTATAGATCACCATACGAAATGGACGAAAGGACTTATAGATAGTTTATCTGGACAACATAAATTAGCATTACAGGAGAAAGTAAGAAACAGTGAATATCACCAACAATATAAAAGTTTAAATCTGGAACATACTAATAAATACATTAACGATAGTAACAGTATACATTTCATTCAAACCATTTTTCGGGCCAGGGGAGAGTTATTGGAATTAAATTATCAGCCGTGGAAAAGAGACAGAAACTATATATGCTCACTCTGCAACATGAACGTTAACGAAGATACCTACCACTTTATATCAGTATGCCCGGTACTTAATGAGTTTAGGATAAAGTATTTTGGAAAGAAACGAATGGAGTGGCAGGAATATATAGAGGTACTGAATAGTAATAATGAACACAACAGACCTTATAATTTATATAAATATGTCCAAGTAGCACATAGTTATAGAAAGATATTAATATCAGAGTTTAATTATAACAACTAATTTTTTAATAATTTAAAAAAAAAAAAACGAGGGGAAGTGAAATGTTTAGTTTAATTTTATATCTGTATTTCGAATTATTTCTAATTTGTATGTTTATTTCCGTATGTTTTTGCGTGAACGTCTTTAGTTTTTTTTTGTGTTCTGTGTATTTTCTATCATGTTGTATTCTTTTTCTAAAACTACAGTTGCACTAAATTTAATATGGTTATTTTGTTTTCCAAATTAATCACATTTATAAACTAGACTACTCGACAGACGGCCTACGAGCCATTGTCTAAGATGTGAAAACTTTTTATTTGATTTGAAAAGAAACATTGATTATTTTTTATTTATTTTACTTTATTTTCTTCTGCAGTTTTAAGTTGACCTAATTATTAAAATATGAATGTAAATTTCTTTTCATGTAATTTTTATATAATATGAAATATACATCATTCATTCATACAATTTAGTATTTCTACCATATAATTTAATTTTACTTAAATCTAAATCTCTCATTTTCATTTTCAATTTAACCATTAAATCTCTTTTTTAGTTTGCGTCACCAAACTTGAATATGAATGGTCTTAGTAACTTGCTTATTTTTAGTTTTGTCAACTACATATTTACAACAATTTCGTCCGTGTATTCAAGTTCAATAAAGTGGCAAATATTTTTGATAATTACTTTT
Organism: Triatoma infestans; assembly: GCA_011037195.1. Classification (NCBI taxonomy): domain Eukaryota; kingdom Metazoa; phylum Arthropoda; class Insecta; order Hemiptera; family Reduviidae; genus Triatoma; species Triatoma infestans. The sequence continues at coordinate 127,157 of JAAEAF010003311.1, read as the reverse complement.
AAATTTTCATTCTCAACAAGAAGAGAAATGCCGTAAACAATAGTGCACTTCCTGAGTACTTTTTTCTTCTCCTGCACTCTTGGTATAGACGTCACCATAAGGCGGTACGTGAAGGCCATGCTTAGTTTGCCCGCTGACACAAATATCGGTATGCTATACGCCCCTCGATGTTATCGCTGACTTAGCCTATTCAGATGTAAGTGGGAAGCGCCTCTGCAGCACTGGTCAATTGCCCAAAAATAGTCAAGAGGGCAGGATCCTCTTTTCCAAAGAATATTTGACTATGAGTGTGAATCAAGTCTGTGCGCGGCTAGGCTTGAGTTAGATATAATAAGACCTCAGGAACTAGTGTCTATCAAAAGAATTCGCCAAGATCTGAGAAAGAGCTCTTTCAAATCGTGGCTGCGTATAAGTGGCAAGATGTGGGAGTATGCCACTCCAGGGATACCCCAAAGGCAATCAATTCGTCTGCAATAAGCAGCTGCTCTCGGGTTCCGAGTGGACTAACTCCCTTAAATTAAGTAACAATTGTGCTCCTCTTCGTGGAGTATCGGCGGTAGCCGCAGACGTCAGGAGATGCTGGACCCCTCTGCCGCCGATGTGGGAAAATGAGCCCACGTGCTTGGTAATTGTCCACACAACGTGCTCCTTGTCACTCGCCGGTACCACTGGCGTCAAGCAACCATCATGGAGCTACTCGAAGGTACAAGGATTTTGTGTGCTACGAGGAGGTGCTTGGTGTCGATTGTTAAGTTTATTGCAGACACAAAATAATTTTTAAAAAGAATTTTATTATAGTACAAACAACACGCAGTACAGCAGCTCAGAGAGGAAAAGACAAACAAGAAAAATGAGAGTAGTTATATAATATTAACGTACAATCAGCAGTGAGGTCAGCAATAAGCGTGTGAACAATGCTGTAACTTCCTCCCTCCTTAAGTTTGAGGCTGTCCTCAGGCTTCAGGCAGGTGATTGAGGGTAGCGGTGAAGTCCTTCATCTGTGGCGGATTCTTGGGCTGCAGTACTGGTTTCTCTGGCATCTATAACTTTGCATCTGTTTAGAGTGGACTATTTATATTTATATATTATGTAAAAGATCCAAATGTTAGTAATTGATAATATTAGAGAATATATAAATGTGTGTTCGTCAAGAAGAAGTTCAGTTTAATATTGATGCTGGCTTCGTGTATTTGTTGAAATGTAAAATTGGTGTAATAATTTTGAAGGAATTAAAAGGTTACTTTCCTAATAGATATAAGGCTGATTTAAAGTTTGGTAATTTTCTTGAGCTGTTAAGTGACAGCAAGGCAGTAAATTTGGATATATTTTTTTTTTTTTTTTTTTTTTTTTTTTTGAGGGAGGTGAAATGCTTTTGACGCACGTATGTGCCGGACTCCCGCCAAGGCAGCCTACCGGCTAAAACACCTCCCCCGGCACCAGACCTAGCCTGGATTCGCTTATGCAGCACTACATCAGGCTAGGCCTCTATTCTGTCCCTAATCAGGGGATCCGCCCGCCAAACTCAACCAGTTCTCTTTGCTTGGCAATCAGCACCTCCCTGGTGAAGCGCGCCACACATGCCCACTGCCGCCTATTAGTGAGCATAGTCGATATTATCCCAGCCGGGGTAATATGCCCGACGTTTTGCTCCAGGTCTCTCCTGAGACGACCCCACCTCTCACACACAAAGAAGGTGTGGTGTGCATCGTCTCGCACTCCCGGACAATAGCCGCACTCACCACTGATCATCTTCCCCATCTTCCTTAAATATTCACAGAAATAACCGTGACCACTGAGGAATTGGGTAACGTAGTAGTCCACTTCGCCAAAGGACCTCTCTACCCATGTACCGACATCTGTAATAAGGCTAGCAGTCCATCTACCTCTTACATCCTCTTCCCAAGAAGACTGCCACTCCAACAAGGTATATGCACGCTCCTCCCTGGAGACCGCTGCTTTATCCACCTCGCGCCTTCTTTGGTACACTCTCCTTTTTTCATCAGCCAGGAGTGCAATCGGGATAACTCCCGCTATAACCAAAACTGCCGGCTCCGAGACAGTCCGGTATGCCGAGGCTATCCGTAGGGCTCCCAGCCTCTGGACCCGTGCCAGTCTCTTCCTGTAAACTTCCTTTCTGATTACTTCTGACCACACTTCAGCTCCATACAACAGGACTGAGTGAGTAACACTCATAAGCACCCTGCGCGTACTAGCTCTGGGACCTCTTATGTTGCTCATAAGCCTACTAAGTCTGGCGACATTCTTTCCAGCCTTATCCGCCACAGCATGCAAATGTCTCCCGAAGCTCAACTTCGAATCAATTGTTATGCCCAAGTACTTCACGGCTTCCAGCGAAACAACCGTTTCCTCGCCAACGTTCCACGGGATATACCGATCTATTCGTTTTTTCGTTAGCATGACGACCTCTGTTTTAGAGAGGGCCAACACTAATCCATGTGCGGCCATCCACTGGTTGACCTTCCGCATCACTTGATTAAGCTTCAACTGCGCCTTATTCACGTCCCGCGCAGCAATAAGCGCCGCTACATCATCAGCATAGCCAATCAATATTGCTTCTTCCGGCAATTCCAGCCGCAGAAGGCTATCATATGTCACATTCCAAAGATCTGGGCCTAATATTGATCCTTGTGCCACTCCAGCTGTTATTGATCGTGTCCTTGGTCCCTCCTCCGTGCAATAACTGAGTACTCTATTGTTGAAGTAGTCGCTAATTACTCTCAACAAATAGTGTGGGATCCGAAAATTCGCCTCCAACGCCTGCAGCGCGTCCGACCATCTCAAGGAGTTAAACGCATTCTTCACATCTAGAGTGACCAAAAGAACAATCCTTTTTGAATGCTGGTTATGCTCTTCCGCCCTTGCTACTGCTTTCACGACTTCTTCCACCGCGTTTATCACAGACCGCCCGGTCCTAAACCCGAACTGCCTGGTCGACAGATCACCTGCAGCCCTAACTCCGTCCATCACTCTCTTCCGAAGAAGTTTTTCATATAGTTTGCCGACTGTGTCAAGCATGCAGAGAGGGCGAAAAGATGACGGAAGCAAATCCCCTTTTCCCTTACTAATAAGTACTAAGCGTGCCACTTTCCATCTATTGCTAAAAACACCGGCTTTCAGGCAGGCATTGTACATCCTCAGCAACAATCCTGGCGTTTGATCTGCTATTCTTTGGAGAACCTCGTTCGGTATACCATCCGGTCCCGGGGCCTTCCTACGCTTTAACGTGGATACTGCTTCTTCCATTTCTTCATTCGTGAATAGGGCAAAATCCTCTATCTGCTCAAAAACTCTAACTGCTCTAGGCGGATGCAGCGGGAAGAGAGTCGACACTATGTTGTCCATAGTCCGTACACTCATAATCGCTTGTTTCTTAAAGCCCGCTATCTTGTGCATGACTATTTTGTATCCCAGGCCCCATGGATCCTGGTCTACATCATCTTTAAGAGCTTCCCAGCAACGCGTCTTGCTCTGAAAGATTGCCTTGCGTAATTTCCGCTTTGCCGCCTTATATTCTAGGGAGCGTTCGGTCGCCTGAGGTCTCCGCCCCGCCCGCTGGGCTCTTCTTCTTTTCCTCACGCACTCCTTACGCAGGTCAGCAATGTGGGATGTCCACCAATATACTGGTCGCCTACCCCGCCATACCGCCTTTGGATATATAGTAGTATTCTTATTATTAATAATTATAACAATTCTGCTTTAGTTGTAAATTAGATATTGATTTATAATTGGTATATATTTTATAAACGGGGATACCTTATTTATAATTAAAGATTTCCAATTTGATAGTCCCTATCTTGCAGTAGTTCATTAATGCACTTGTTTAAAACGATTGATGAATTTCTGCAGTAATATTTTTCACTAATTAGTACGCAATTGCCTGTGAGAATTTCGTTGTATCTTAGCAGAAGGGAAGGATATTCATGTATGGTGTTAACTCCGTTATTTTTGTAGACGGGATAGCATAAAAGGAAAAATGTTTCATGAGTTATGGATTGCAGGGGTAATTGTATAAAATAGGAAATATAATTTCGTGGACGCCACAATGTACTATATCCAATTGCCATAATATTTCTGGTTCATTTGAAATCAGGGGTATCTTAGAACTCCTTATTATAATACTAAGTTCTTTGTGAGATATGATGCTAGAATGCAGTACGTTCAATTTACAAAATTCTAAACTAGTTTCTAAGTTGGCTACCTTGTTGTATATAAGCATAATTGTGTTAAATAAAAATGAACATTGTTGGATTATTTCGATGGCACTGGTTTCATTTGTTCAGAATTTAAAAAAGCTGCTTAATTTTAGATTGTAAGTGTGTACGATTTTGATGTCTTTGCTAAAATCTTCTATTAGTCTTTTGTTGACGGTTAATTGGTTTTCGACGTTATGTATTACGTGGTATTCGTTAAATTGGACTTTCTGGAGCATTTCGTCATATTTTGCTTTATCGTTGGCGTCCATATTACCAGTAAACCAAGATATTGCAATTCCTAATCCATTTATGAGTCCTCGTTTGGTTTTATGTCCGTTGGGTTGTAAGTGATTTAATTTCGTTTTGTGTATTTTAAATTTAGATTAATAATGTTGATATATTTCCTCTGCCTTATGGTAAATGAGGTCCAATGATTTTTCTACATTGTTTAATTCCGTTTGTAAGTACTTTATGTTGATATTGTGTATGTACATAAGTGTAAGTCTGGTTGATAATGAATGATTCTTGGATTTTGATGGGGCTTATACCGGTCGTTGCAGTCAGGTTATTTATTCTGTATGGTGCCACTGGGACCAGGAATAGGATCAATGACAGGAGGATCATCTTGTCCTGAAACAGATGTTTTGTTTTTTATTTTCCGGTGTTGAGTATTTTAAATGTATGTTTTCGATTTATTTTTGGATTGGTATGGTGGCTAGCTGTTTGTTCGATCGGATTGGTATGGTGGCTAGCTGTTTGTTCGATTGGATTGGTATGGTGGCTAGCTGTTTGTTCGATCGGATTGGTATGGTGGCTAGCTGTTTGTTCGATCGGATTGGTATGGTGGCTAGCTGTTTGTTCGATTGGATTGGTATGGTGGCTAGCTGTTTGTTCGATCGGATTGGTATGGTGGCTAGCTGTTTGTTCGATCGGATTGGTATGGTAGCTAGCTGTTTGTTCGATCGGATTGGTATGGTAGCTAGCTGTTTAGTTCGATCGTAAAGTTCTCTGAAGTATTTTGGTTTATTCTTTTGTGGAATATTGTTCTGATGTATTTTCGACGTATTTTTCACGTTGAATATTCAGCCTGTCAGTGCGTTTTTGTTTTTCTTTTTCTACTTTATTTTTTATAAGTTTGTGGACTAGCTTTAGACGTTCTAAGTATTCGTTAGTTCTTTCTTCTTATTAATGTTTCTGACAGTTCGTTTACATATGGGTTTTTTGACACGCCAAAGATCATCTCAATTGGGGTTAGTTTCAAAGTAGAATTCAAACTGTTATTAAAAGCTATTATTGCTAATTTCATATTGTCCTCCGGATATTTGTTTTTATTCTCCAGTTGGACAGCGTTTAGTAGTTCGGTTAGAGCGGAATGTGCTATTTCTAGTGTGCTAATTTGTGCCTATCATACTGAAATGTGTCAAGTTGCAGCTTTTCCAATGGTTTTTCAGGAATGGGTGTGATTTGTCTAGTCAGTCAAAGGAACAAAAGGAAATCAATAATTACCATGTTGGAAAAACCTACCACCTACATTGGTTTTCGTTCGTACTTGACTTTTTGGCATGTGGTATTCCGTAATATCGCTAAGCGTAGAAGGCCCATAATAACTTCTGCGAATGTGAATATAACTATCGTTTATACCACGGTGGTAGGTTTTTCCAGCATGGTAATTATTGATTTCCTTTTCTTCCTTTAAGTCAGAAATATCTAGATTTAGGCTTTTGTATCAATTAAGTGTAATTGTATTAAAATTGCTGACGATTGTTTTTTTTTTTTAAATTTTCAAACATAGTTCGTACTCATCGTGTAATGAACCCTCTCTGGAGCAAAGGACACCGTAAGTGGTACATGGTTTCAGGTATTCCACGTATAACGTTTTCATGAGAGTGAGGTCAGAGAATTTGGAAGGTAAAGGTTAGTCTTGTCTTATGGAAAATTTTTTGAGAGGTGGGAGCTTGGTTATCGCGTTCTAATTTAATTTGACTTTGTTCTGTATTCAAAATTTTGTCGTTTTCAGCAGTGGTCACTTGTTCAATGGAGCTGTCTTGTGAGTGTATTGTCATAATGCTTTCGGTTTTCGTCATTATTATTTTCGTTGCCGTATTCTCTAAGGAATTCATTTAATACTTCCTGTGGGTCTCTGAAGTTTCGTCTGAAGTATTATTTAATGGGTGTTCGGTTATTCGTGAAAGTGCGTCCGCTACTGTATATATTTTATATTGAAATCGAACTTTTCCAATAACAGTTTCCAGCGTATTAATTTGGAATTAGTTTCTTTTATACTATGCAACCATTGTAGAGGTTTGTGGTTAGTTTGATTAGGAATTTCCTACCATAAAGGTAAGGGCGAAAGTGCTTACATGCCCAAACTATGGCTAATAACTCCTTTTCAATGGTGGATAAATTTAGTTCGTGTTTGTTAAGAGTTCATGATGCGTAAGATATGGGAAGTCTTTACTATCAGATACTTGTACAAAACTGCTCCTATGGCTTAGTTAAAGGTGTCTGTAATTAATTTGAAATGCTTTGAAAAGTCCGGGAGTTGTAGTATTGGACTATTTTGCAGTAGAAGTTTGAGATTTTCAAAGGCGTTCTTATATTCTTTGTATTGTGGGTCTATTTTAGCGTCTTTAGTCAGTGCAGAAGTAAGGTGCTCACTGATTTTGGCATACTTCTTTATCATCTTTCGGTAGCACCCCGTAGTCCTAAAAATTTTTTGATCTGTTTTGTTGTTTTAGGTGCTGGAAAATTTTTAATTGCTTCTACTTTCAGAAGGTTTGGCCTAATTCCTTCATCAGGAATGAAATGGCCTAAGTATAGGAGTTCCCGTTTAAAGAATTCTTCTTGTCTAGCTGAATTTTTAAATTGTGTTCTTTAATTTTGTTGAATACTCATTTTAAATGTTTCAAATGTTCGTCTAAACTGTCTGAAAAAATGATTACGTCGTCCATATATACTAGGACATTAGGGGTTAGAGAAAAAATGATGTTCATGACCATCTGGAAACTTGGAGGACCGTTTATCAAACCAAATGGAAAACTGAGATATTCTAATGTGCGGTTTCCGTGGAGAATGCAGTTTTTGGGACCGATTCCGGTTCCATCTATCTGGTGGAATCCAGAAGTCTATGGTTGAGAAATAAGTAGCTCTTCCTATCTTTCCGAACAAATCTTCAATATTGGTAAGGGGTATTTGTCTCCTATAGTCTTTTCATTTAATTTTCTATCATCTATAACGACACGAATTTTTCTTTTTCCTGATGTGTCTGGCTTTTTGGGGACCACCCATTTGGGGGAGTTGTACGGAGAGTTAGAATGTTGAATTATTTTATTTTTTATAATTCGTCTATTTCGTTTTGCACGTTTTCTGTAATTTTTTGTATATACCGGTAATTCGTCCGTAGTATTAATTTTATGCTTTAAAAGATTTGTACTGCTTAAGGTTCATTTTTGCGTAGTATAATTTCCGGGTAATTTTTTATTAATTTTATAATTTTATTTTTTTCCTCTTCGTTCATATGCTCGGTGCGGATTTATTGGGGAATGTTCTCCATTATTGCTTTAATATTTTCGGGACTATTGGGCACGAATTTATTAGTCTATTATACTGTCTGCTTCTTCTACTTCCATTGGCTCAGGGCAAATGATCATGAGTTCACTGGAGTAAGCTATACACGCACATTCATTTTTTTTTATACAATTCCTTCTTCAATATTGAATTTGCTGTTTTTTGCAGATTTAATTAATCCCGTTTTTAAGTTGGGTATTGACCTAACTGGTAAGGTGATTATATTAAATCCTGGTTTTAATTTAATTACCTTACAATCTAGCGATAGTAGTAATTGTTTAGTTCCGTTTTCTTATTCCAGTAAGTTTTTGTCCAAGTTTATTTTTGCCTTAATCTGGCCTACTGTCTCATGTCCGAGCAAAATATCGTATTGAGGTGAAAAGTTAAATAAGTGCATTTTAATTTTTTGGGTATTTGGGAATACATTTTTTGGGTTAAAATAAATATATTCCCATCCCCTTGCTTGTACCAGCGTGTGTCTTAACGATAAAGTCTTCTTTATTTCTTGCTATATTTGGTGGAACTAAGGATGGGTTGATATAATTTTTTAGTGATCATGTGTCCACTAACCATTTCCAGTTTTTACAGTCTTTACATAATAGAGTTTAAAGTTTTTGCATAATAGACTAAGGATTTATTGATAATTTTTAACTCAAATTGTCTGGGGGATCTTCTTGTGGGTGATTGCCTAAGTCTAAAAAATGATCGAGTCTTGCTGTAATTTTGGAATTAGAGAGTCGGTCGACTTGACTTTGAATCTTTTCTACTTCCGGAATCTCTCTAATATCGGTTATTTCGTGGGGTGATATAAAATTTTTGAAATTTGGTTTGAGGCTTGGGTTTTCATGGAGACGGTATTTTGTGAAAACCAGTTTGGGTGGTTTGAAGACTGAGGATTTTGATGAGGGCTTCACCAGTTATATTGTTGGAAGTTGGGTAATTAGTAATTAGATTGATTCTGTCGCCATGACGAAATTTGATTAGAATAAGTGTGTTGAGGTTGAGGATGGAAAAATAATATAATAATAATAAATCTGTAATAATAAATAATAATAAATCTGTTGAACTGGAAGTTTGTATTTGTAGGTTGCTGGAATGACGAAGGTCTGTGTAATTTTTGACACCTCTGTGCAGGGAATGAATGTTTAACAGGTGGAGCTAGTATGGGATTTTGTAAGGCGTCAATTGTTGTGCGAACTTTTGGCGTCGATTCGGTTAATTGTGACAACTCTCGTACCGTATTTAAGTTGAAGTAAAATTATGCTGCAGTCGTTAATAAACTTATTTCTGGCGTCAACCAAGTCCTGTAATTTGTAGTAATTGTAAGTGTGATCCTAGTGTAGGGTGCATCATGTACAAGGATGTACCGTTGATTCGTTAAGTTTGTTAGCAGGCCGCCTCCTATACCGTCTAGTCTATATCTAGTTATTACTGTGGTCCATTTTTCGTCTAGTCTGTTAACAAATTCTATCGGTGATCGGGGGGAGGGTGTGTTTTCATGATGGCTAATTTTTTAATCAAGTCTGGTATCGTCCTGTTGTCTGCAAAATTTTTCTTTAGGGCGTTTGTCAGTTCTAGTATGTGTACGCAGTTGTTGTTAAAAGCTACTGCTTCTGCTGGGCCGTCTAGTGCGTCATGGCTGCTTTGAAAAGAAGCCAGCGAATTGCGTCTCGTACCGTCACATTTTCTCCACAGTACAATCTATATACCGCCTCACATGTGGCTACGAAGTTACTTATATGAAATTCCATCATACCGGGGTATATATTTTAAAATTTCTTGGGGCATTGTAGTATCAGTTATTTTTATCGTTGGATTAATATTAAGTTTAGGAGATTTATTGAAAGAATTTGGATTCGATATAACGAAATTACTCACGGTTTGATGGTCCTATGTCAATTCCGGGTCCTCCTCTTCTGATAACGATGTAGACAAGCCTCTGTTCCGTCTGTAGCTGAACTCCTTTGGTTTGAATTTCTTTTCTGCCAGCTTGGTTAAGTTCTTCTTTGTTTTCGCATGGTTCGGCTGCCGCGAATGAAGAGTAAAACTCATGTTCTTCTAATGCGGGAAGCGATCACGGAAATAATTGAGCGAGAAAAGTAAGTCAGTCGGACGTACTTAAATACTTCGCGGTCGCTGTTCACGTGCGCCAGTTAAGTTATTGCAGACACAAAGTAATTTTTAAAAAGAATTTTATTATAGTACAAACAACACGCAGTACAGCAGCTCAGAGAGAAAAGACAAACTTTAAGAAAAATAAGAGTTTATATATGATATTAATGTACAAGCAGCAGTATGGTCAGCAATAAGCGCGTGAACAGTGCTGTAACTGATGACCCGGGTCATCCCGGTATGCAGATATGTTTGGTATATCAGGAAGAGCAGCAAGTTGGCATATATCCTGGATCCCACAATTAGATACGAGTCTAACGATCCTGATCAAGCGGAGAAAATCGACATGAAGAAGCGCCTTATCTATGAGAAGTGCATCGCCTACTACCAGGAGAAGTACAGAGAGCACTTCGGTGTTAGAGAGTTCCAGGTCCGAGGAACCATACCGAACAGAACGGCAAAGTTTTTTGACATTGTCGGTATCGACCAGAGCAAACTGAAGGCGCTCAATGAGCTCATTCTTAGCGATTATAAAAAACCATATTTACTAATAGTGACAAATGAACTTTTATTAGGCTTAAGTTGAGTTAAGTATGTTTGTTTTCTTTTATTCGCTCAAAATGTGTACATGTGTATTTCTTATTTTACTTTATTTTCGTATGACCTGCCCTTGTTGATTGGTACGCTGCGTTCTCCGCAACTCAACCTAGTTAAGCAGCCCCACTTAGTTTTTTAAAAATAAAGTATACCTCTCCTAAAGTGGCATTCTCTGCTTTCAATGTTTCTATTTCATTTTTAAGATTCATTAGAGATGAGGTATTTGCGTTAAGAGCCTCAACACTTTCCATTTCACACTTACCAATTTCAGTTTGTTATTTTTAACAGATTATTAGTTTTCAATTCGTTCAAGTATTCTACTAACAAATCCAATTTGGTATTAGTATCATGTTCGGGAGGGTTAGTGGTGAAAAGATAAATTGTATTAATTAAAAAATAAATATAAAAAGAGAAATAAACAATAAGTATTACGAATCAAAATGAAAAGATAACAATTCTATAGTGAACGTTTTTCAAACTTGCTGTTTGTTTACCTGTGCGTACTGTTGATATGCACTAATTGAAGGTCAAATACCGTCATATATGACGTAATGTACAAACAAGCGCAAGTAACTAATAAAACCATCAGATCTTCTTTTTACTTTCTCTTACTGTTAGTAATCAAATTTTCGATATCGATATCGAATTTTCACCGGAAATACACGTTTTGAGGTCCCTTGAGTCCAAAAAAATGGTTTTTATAAAATGATCTCCATGTATGAGTGTTTTTTTTTCGTCCCTCAGAAGTAACCCTATTGAGGGAAAATTTGTTTTCCTCATGCTCCAATACATTATTACATGTGTTATAACAAAATATTTAATTTCAGTTGATAATTTCGTTTGTTACTTTAAGTACTAGTAAAATGGTAGAAACTAACAAGATAAATGATCTTAGTATACATACATAAATAATCTTAGAAAATTAACGAAAGAAAAGAAAGAAGTAATGAATCTAAAAAATAATAAAGACTGAGCAAAAAATAATATAAAACAAAACAAATCGAGCAAAGAACAAAAGAATTACAAAATAAAATTGAATAAAATACATATTATTGTTATTTATAGCTCATTAATATGTATGAGTGTGTGTGTATGTATGTGTGCTTAAAAACGAAAAATCGCAGAAAGTTCAAACTGATATTCTGTTTAGGTATCACCATGGGTTCCGACAGTACGTTATCTATCAAAATTCTTCAACTGAAAGTACCACTTTACTGAATGATTTTTTTCACTTTTTTGTAATTTTCTCAAAAATGGCTCCAATGATTTTTTTTAAATTTGGTATATCAACTACACTTATAATGATACACAACTTTTATTTGAAATATTTCTCCGGCAAAATTCATTTAAGGGAACTTTCGAGGGAGAGATGGGGTTGGTTTTCCTCTAAAGTACTATTTCCGTTCAATCACAATTCTATCATTTAAATAATATTAATCAGAATTAGATATCTTGTTAAAATTCCGAGTTGAAAGAAATCCGGAGGTGTGTTTTAATTGAAAAACAATTTTCAATTTTCTGCTATTTCTCTAAAACGCTCTAACGATTTTCTTTAAACTATATATGGAACTGTACATACAAAGTGATACAGCTTTTATTTGTAACATTTCTCTGGGTAAAGTCATTTAAGGGGGTTTTTGGGGGAGGGGTGGGCTTAGGTTTAAATAAAATAAAGTAATTATTTTAATTTTAGTATTTATTATTTACTTAAAATAACATTTTTCTTAACTTTTATTACTTTGTCTTAAAAGGAAGTGTTGGGATCGTGGCAAATTTTCGATATCGAGATATCGATATCGGTCTGTCTGTGTGAACAAAATATCTCAGAAAGTCGTAGGAAGCTGAAACTTGGTATTTCATTTAGACTCTATCGGGACGCGACAATATTGTTTTGGTCGAAATCGATCGTTTGGATGTATCCATTTTATTGAATACATGTTTCAGTCTTTTTTGCGATTTTCTGGAAAATGGCTCTAACGATTTTCTTTAAGTTTGATATAACAACTAATCATATCCAAGCGTCATGAATCCACCAAACAAGAGATGTTTGAAGAAAAATCTTGGCCATACAAGAAAATCGAGGAAAACTGTAAAGAAAAAAAAAGGAGGAAAAGTGTAATGGAATACAGCGAATGGTGTTATAGCTAAACGGAATATCAAATTTGAGCTACTTTCGAATTTTCTTCTTTTTCTTTCGCTCACATACGAGTATATATACACAATACAAAAGTCACATTAATCGCTAGGAACATTTGATTTCCAACACAGGAAGCCTCAATAATCCATTTCCGGTGATAACACAATCTTCTATCTCCAGTATTTTGAACCTTTTACAAGCAGAACAGGAAACACAAATTTTGCGATGTTTCCTTAATGATTCATTCACTTTTTATCTACTATTTTATCACCTTCCTTCTTTGTTTTAAAGTTTTCGGATATTAACAAAAATATCCAAAATTAGTTTCTACAAATTATGTTGTCATGCTATGATAATAATATAGGCATTCTTAAATTAAAAAGCTTGTATGAAACACACAAATGACATAATTTATTATTCTTTATTTATCTTATGGGGAAAATTTTACTTGTGAATACTTGAAATCTTTTCCTTAAAATTTGAATCTAATTTAATAGCCACGTTAATCATTATTTTAAAATAGTTTTTTTCTCCACGTTATCTTTAATTTTAAAATCTATTAGTGAAGAGGAATTATTTTTAAGTAGTACAGGTGGTGGGAATAACTGTCAGATAACAAAACATTTAAAACAGTAGATAATTGGTACGCTAGCGTGGTAACAATTATTAGCACTGCTTAAATTATTACATTATAATGTAACAGAGTAAGTAATTATAAATTTGTAAATTACTCTTACTAAAGAAAGTATTATATAGAAACTATATTTTCCAAATTGAGTTTTCACCGGAAATATATGTTTCGAGTCCCTAGAGTTGGAAAAACATCTGATGTGAAACACTCACTCTTACAGCGAAATGACAAATTTTCTTCACAACTTATAATTTATTCTTATTGGTGTTTAAAACCGTCGCCATTTTTATGGAGAAAATCACAAAAACATGAAAAACCTATTCAGTAAAGTCGCACTTCCGGTCAACCTATTTTTTTCAAACTGGGGATTTTGGCCACTCATATAATTCTAATTAATAATATTATTTATCTGTGATTTTATCCGTCGTAGCGTGAATGTTCTTGTTGTTCGTAACCGGCTTCGAATTTTCATCCATCGACACATCCATATATTTAATATTACTTAGTTGGCAGAATTGTATAATGAACTGAAATAGTATATTAGAGGAAAACACAACTCCACCCCTTCATCAAAAGTTCCCTTAAATGAATTTTCCCGGAGAAATGTTTCAAATAAAAGTTGTAGCTCGTTCGTTATTTGTGTAAACAATATGAAAAGTTTAAAGAATATCGTTTGAGCCGTTTTATACAAAATAGCAGAAACCTCAAAAAAAAAACTGTTCAGACACAAACACCAATCACTAAGATTCACGAGGTGCCTCAAGTCATGCATTACGGTAATAAACGGTCGACATAAAATTTCATCATTTTATTTTCATTTATTAATTAATTAATAAACTTAATATTCTAATTTCTATTTTTATTTATTTTATTTTATTTTAGAATATTGCTAGGAAATTGTGAAAGAAAGAAAAACTTTAAAAAATAGATTTTCATCTACGCAATTGAAACTTCCATCCGGATAGGCGCAGCAGCATGTGGAAAATTATAGTGTTTTCAGTTTTAATGGGTAATAGTGCTAATATGGTTTCAAGTTAGTAGTGCTAATATGTTACAGCATTATGTTTCTAGAATTTTCTAGCCTTACAGGGACTATAAGCGGTTTTGGGCAATTTTTGACTGAGTGTGAGGGAGGTTGACTGAACCTATAAAAGACGGTATTTTCGCATTACAGGGCATACTTATAATTACTAGTTATGGTAATAAATTTGAATATTTTTAAAAATGTCGAATAAACATGCTCGCATTAGCAATTAAAACAAATATATAGACAAGGTTTAAAGGAAAAGGCGTTATTATTGTTTGATCTTAATGTAAAGTTCTATTTTATTATATGCCTTTAACGTTTACGAAGTGATTCACGGCTGCCTGATTCATTTTTCTTTTTTTCAGTTTTTCGCGACTTTCTCACGAGGGGCACCAATGATATTATTTAAACTTTGTATATTTAAATAGCGATCACTTTTATTTTCGAAAAATTTAGCCAGAAAATTTTTCCTGGTGGCTTGGAGAGCTACAATTTTAAGTTTTCCTCAGAAAGTGACTTCAGTATATTGTACGGTACTACTAGAACTCTAAATCTGACAAAAAATTGGATATCCAGAAGTGTGTTTTTACGAATAGATTTCTAAGTTTATTTATAATTTACTGGAAAATTAATAATTTTTTTTTAAAGATCTTTTCCGTGACAGCCTGCTGTTTTTTTGTGGTCATCAACCGGTTTCGAGCGTTCGCCCATCATCAGGATGTTTTGTCAAAACAGTGTGATGACATACATTTGCTTTGTGCAGTCACACGGTTCTGACAAATCACCCTGATGATGGGCGAACGCCCGAAACTAGTCGATGACCACGAAAAGGAGCAGGCTATCACGGATAATATCTTTGATGCTTTCCAGCTCTGCGGGCCCAACCACAACAATTTTCGTGTCACTTCTCTTTGGAACATAGTTCGGGAATTTGCTTAAATAGGACTCTTAGTGCACTAAGATACCTGCAACAGCTTAAAATAGTTGAGTATATTACATCCACCTATAATGTAGTACATATTATATGTTTAAAACCTGCAACACTAACCCCTATAGCCTTCTTTTTGCCAAGGCTAACCTCATTTTTAATAAAAGTTCCAATTTAATTAAGGAAAATTTGTCAAATAGAAATGTAATAATAGGATATTATGCAATCTGGTGGTGTATCATATCAGATTTATTTTTCTCATAATGTTTCAGCTGAGTGTAGCGCACATGCGCACAAACTGGTTGCCCATGAGTCATACCTCAGTCCAACTGGTGAAGTATTTTTAAAAGAAGATGATGTAATAATGGCCGGAGATAGTTGGTCTATGGTTTTAGTAATAAACGCTACACAGCATTTTAGAAATGCACAAAATTTAGTACAAACATTAATAGAATCGGAGGAAACAATAGTAAAATCACAGCTATCTGAAACAATGTATAAACCAGAAATGTCTAGATTGCACAGTATTGTTGATAATCTGTTAAATGTAAGCAAAGCATTGAACGATATGTTATGGCAAGGAAAAGCAAAGCGCTTTGCTGGTGCTTTGGACAGCAAGGCTTTGTTTGGTGCAGCCAGCAATGATGAAGTACGCTTATTATCGCAAAGAGTTTTTGAATTACAAAGCCGAGTTGCTAGGCAAGAATCCTGGCAAAATATCAAATGTCAATTACGAAAACTCTAAATGGAATACTAGCAAAAAATATATTTCAATTGACCCAATTGATAATTAGAATTAATCAAGAAATACAATTTTATAAGCTTACAATATCGGGACATTATGATATGAGAGTACAAATAGAGTTGTTGATCAGACAACGATCAATTTTGTCCACGTGTTTTCGATTATTTGAGACGATTGGTTTACATTCATTGATATTGATCAATCAACTGCAAACCGATCTAGAAATGGCCGCACAAGGTAAATTAAGTTTCTCATTGATCAGCCCACTAGAATTAAAAGAGGAATTGATAAAAATTAACTCAATGTTGCCAAATGGTTTGAAACTGATTTCTGGACTACGTATAGAGGACATGTATAAATATAGAGAAATAGCCGAAGTGATAGCAATCACGCAAAATGATTTAATTATGCTATCAGTACGTATACCATTGTTGTTTGAGGATCATGATTTTGATCTTACAAAATAGATAGTGGACCAGTGGTGGATACAGATTCTGGCATAATTACACGTATAGAACCAGCTGGTGAATATTTTCTGCTTAGCAACAATAAACAATTTTATAGTTTGATGTCCTATGAAGATTTACAACAGTGTTTGGGCAGTTCACCAAAAATATGCCCATCAATTTTACCATTAACTAATAAATATGTACCAACTTGTATCAGTTCGAATTATTTCAAAGATATAGATAACATTAATAAACATTGTAAGCGTAAAATTTTAGTAAAACCACATCGTCCAATCTGGTTGGTGGATAAGAAAAATCGAGGCTGGATATATAGTGTAGCAAAATTGACTAAAACCACTTTGCATTGTGATATAAAGGAAACCATTGATATAGAATTGATTGGCACAAATGTATTGGCAAATGTCAGCCATTGTACAATGCTAGGACAAGATTTTAAATTATTTCCTACCAGCGAAGGGGCATCGTATTCTAATGGTACATTTTCATTAATGTTCGCCGAACCAATTGGTCCTGCCTTGGATAAAGCGATAACTGAACAACTGAGTAATACTTTGGCATTTGATAACGCTGTGGAAAAGTTGCGAAAAGAAGGTCTTGTTGGGGAAGGACCAGGGAACAGTGAAGAGGTATTGTACATTATTGTTATTTTATTACAACTTTTTTTTCACCTGAGTTTAGCATCCTGGGTGTTTGTAGAAGCTTCCATTGAGGCTCTTTAGAGTCCACCTAGGCTCTGCTCTTTCCTCATTCTGCCTTGTGAAGCAAGAGTTCCGCAAAGGAGTGTCTATATCTTTTTATTGGATACAGTGCAGATATTCCAAAAACAACTCTACAAGTTTGCAAATCACACAGCTGTAATGTTATTGGTGTGATGTTGTTGTTGTATGTTTGTAGTGGCACGAGCGGTTTTTTAAAATGGCTTGTAATATGTTTGAGGTAAAGATAGAAGTATTAGAAAATAATCAAGAAATCACCACTGTATTATGAAATAAAAGTAGGTAGGATTGACGGGTTCTAAAACAGTTTTCTGCACAACATGGCGGCCGTCATAGAACTCAACGAGAACTTTAGCCCCGCCCACTTTCCCCCACCCCACCCCCACCCCCACTGACGAATCATCGAACTGGACAAGCACTTAGGCCACGCCCACTTTCCCCCACCCCACTCCCACTGACCAATTATATAGGTAAGAATCGAGGGTTACTATACTTTCAACTTCCATAGTTTCATATAGGTAAGAATCGAGGGTTACTATACTTTCAACTACCATAGTTTCAACTACTTTGGTGGAGGGGGTTATAGAGAAAAACAGCGTTTTATTGCTTTTTTTTATTTTTATTTTGTTAATAATATACAACATAATTTACACACAAAATACAATCCTTTCTTTGTTTTTACTTAAAGAAGTTTTAAGCCTATCCAATTTAATTTTTATTTTATAATTTAAATCTACATCTCCACATTCTATTTCTTTTTCTAACCAATAATTGGATATGTACAGTGTCCCTATATCTTCGAGTTGTAGTATATATCGGATTTTATTTCTATGAGTAATTAGTTTAGCACCTATAATAAGTAATTCCGTTCCTTCTGGTAATTCTTCTAACATATAATATATTCTGGTAATAAATAATATATTTATTTATTTATTTTGCAATATATTTCCTAATTATAATATATTTATTTATTTATTTATTTTACACTAAATCTTAAAGAGAAACCCCCCACTTTATTTATGATAAAACTATTTTTATCTATTTTATCGATCAAGAATATTACCAACACATACATCCAATATACATAAAATATATATACACAGAGACTTAAAGAGAGGCTCCGACCCATGTACCCTAGGCCAGGGTTCATTAACCGTTGCATCTGTATTTTTCCACTCGTACAAAAGCTTATTAACCTCTATGTATGCACAATGTTTGCAATATAATTCCTAATTATAATATATTTATTTATTTTTTTAGACAGATACTTATGTAAGTTTTTTGTTTTGGTAAACAATAAACTAAAACTTAATCTATGGTTCCTTCTTAAACACCATACTTATCTATTTTTATCGATCAAGTATATTGACATTTAATACAGTGTATTGATTTATGAGTTACTTACCTGTGTAAGGTTTTTGGTAAGCAATTAAAAGTTAAATCTCCACTTCTTTATGCAATTAAAGAAAGGAAAAAAGCTGGTGTTTAACCAGAGATTTAATAACTGCTGTATCTCAATTTACGTACCAAATTCCGCATATTTAATCACTTTTCTAATCTAAAACGTACTTAATTTACACACATAATTCCGTCAATTCTTGCAAAGGAGAGATGTATGTTTTCGGTTAAAAATGTAGAAATTACCTATCTTACAGATTGGCATGTAAGAAATAAAAGTAAGAATAGCGATCTATGCGTATGTAGTAATTTAACTGGAACTTATATGTTATATATTTTTAAACACTTCTTATTAGAGCTCAAGTAATTTCTCTAGAGATAGTTTGTGGAGTTTCGCAGTAATATCTTACATCTACTGGAAAGCTGATCCTGGACAAATAATGTAATTTAAAAAAAAAAAAAATCGTCTGTCGAACTAATTGTTTGCACAATTAAACAAATTATTTAGAGAAAGGAAAAATAAAGGAAAACTTAGTGGAACTAGTAATCTTTTATCTCAATTTACGTACACAATTCCCCATATTTTTAACCAATTTTCTAATCTAAGAAGCACTCAATTTACACACATAATTCTGCCAATGCTTGAAAAGTAGAGATGTAAGTTTTCGGTTAAAAATGTAAAAAGTGCCTATCTTACAGATTGACATGTAAGAAATAAAAGTAAGAATAGTGGTCTATGCATGTATATTAAAACTAGTACCCTGGTGTTGTAATTCGGCTTTCCGGGTGTCGTAAAATATTTTTGCAGAACCTGAGAGCCTAAGTGCTAATATTTCTAATTTCGCAGCGTCGTCCCAGCCAGAAAGCTAGCACAATGGCTAATTTAGTCTAGGAAATCGGACACTTTGGCTGAATTTTCGCCATCGAAGGTGGGTAAACTATTGATTAATTGCAAATTTCTTGAGGGACTAGGAGGTTGATTGTTAATTGGGGGATTTGCTAATTGTTGCTGAGCAAGTAAATATTCTACAGCAGCTTCGATGCCCATATCACAAGAATGTAATTCATACATTCTTGAAATGAATGAATTACTAGGGGAAAGATTATATTTTTCAAGACGTCTACGTAGCTGGATTAAATTGCCTCCAACAGAAAGGTTATTATCGCGTTATATCTTTATAATCTGCGATCTATTAAGAACACTCATAAATTCAAAATTCACAAAGGATTGAGGTACAGTGGTACAATTACAGAAATTTAAAAATGAATTTCAATAGAAAATTCAATTATTGGAAATATTTGATATTTCCGCTGAGAAAATAATTAAAAAACAATCAAATTATCTGATGGATAATTTGTTTAATTATTAAATTGAAAATTTTACGTACTTGTTAAATTGTGGATTCTGGTTGAAAATATCCCAAATAGCTGGCACCAATGTAATGTTATTGGTGCGATGTTGTTGTTGTAAGTTTGTAGTAGCACGAGCGGTGCTGTAAAAGGGCTTGTAAGTATGTTTGAGTTAAAGATAGAAGTATTAGAAAATAATCAAGAAATCACCAGTGTTTTTTGATATAAATATATTCTTTAAGAGAAAGTAAGTTACTTTAGATTATCACAATAATATAGCTTATAAATTACTCTTATAACTTAAAACTGGTACAGTTCTGAAGCGTTCTCCTTGGCGTCTACAACAAGTCTGTCTGGAAAGAATCTTCTCTTTTGTTCGTTCAGTTCCTCCCCTGTGATGAGAAGGGGGTAGTATAATGCCATCAAGGTTAATAAACTTTTCCAATAACTGTTCTCTTATATCTGCGTGTACCTTTTTGCAAGGGAATTGTCACATATCATGATATTTTTGATTCTTTTATAAATTAATATATTTCTATGTTTCTTGCATCCATCACACAGCTGTCTTATTCTTTCGAATAGACAAGTCAAATCTGTCCAAATTACCAAAATTTATTTTCAAAAGACAGAGACTCCAAAGACAGAGATTCCAAAGACAGAGACTCCAAAGACAGAGACTCCAAATCAAGTTCTTTATAATGAGAGAAAATAAGAGAAGGCTTAGCACCGACCACGTACTGATTATGACTAGCTAATAAGAAAAAGAGACATTTGTAACCCCGCGAAATGTGGATCCAATTTTTAAACCAGAAGGCTTTTTGCCTTATTACTTCCAAAATGATAATTCGAGGAAGTCGAGATTCTGAAAAGATAAGAGTTTTTAAAATATATTTAAATGTTGACGAAAAAAAAATTTCTCTATAGGCACAATCCTTGTTTCTAAACATAACATGAAATCAGTGATAACTGAGGAAAGGGCATATCTGCAATTTCTTCGAGCTCATCATTCCATCGGTCACTCCTAACTTGATAAACAGATCTTCGGGTAGAGACCGCTCAGTGCATTATTGTAAACCAACGTTTCGCCCATATTGCAATATGCTTCTTCAGAATAGTGACGCCTCTAAAGCTGAAACAACACAGACTTTATTTTTGTTACTAGATTTGTTGAGTATTGTTTCAATTTTAGAGGCGATACTACCCTGAAGAAGCCTACTGTAATAAGGACAAAACGGCGGTTTGCACCAAACCACTGGCACAGTCTCAGCCCGAAGATCTAAGGGTTTTGCATGACAATGGCTGCGGAAGCCTGAAAGTTCATTTCAAATTTATTCATGTCAATTAGAATGGTCTTAAGTACGCAGTCATGTGAGTGTTGTCACATCAGATGTTTACATAACATTTTCTAGCGGAGTCTCCGTTCAGTTAGAATTTCACTGAAATACTTCAGTTTAAGTAATACACTATATTGATAAGCTGGTATTAATTCTTTCTAATTAATTTTACAGGTGTACTTGGACATACTGATAGCAAAAATGAACACTCCATCAAAATCATGGCGTTTGATCGTTTTACCTGCTTTTGGAGCGATTATATCGGCAGCTTTTGCCTATCTCATCTTATGAGGTGTTAAGATTAAGAAAGGGAAATCAATATACCTTATAAAGAAAAAAGTGGTAATGTAGAAGAGGAAGAAATGGCGGCCGAAGGGCCTTGAGAAACTTAACTATGAATTTCTCAATGGTTGTGGTCGGAGATTATTCCACTATATGTGCTATTAAGTTTGCATTTATGGATATTATTTTCTATAGTTAAAATTTGTATATTAAGACCTAGAATTTCTTTTGGTTCCAAATAACATACAGACGACTTTACGACGAATCAAATCAGTAGCTGCCTATGTTCTTGTTACTTTAATAAATTCCCAATGAATATATAAGACAAGTATCTGTTGGAATTAAGAAAATTCCAGGCAATTTTTAAAATGTTTATAATAATCAACTGGTTTTATTGCGTAAAAGAATTCACCAATACAAACTGGTGTTCTAAAGTGTATAGTTATTGTTGTGGTGGTTGGTTCCGCAGAGCTGGAAAGCATCAGAGACATTTTCCGTGATAGCCTGAGACACAGTGTGATAACACAGACTTGCACAGAGCACACAGCTCTGCGGAACAACCCCCACAACAACTATGGAGCCAGCTGAGTATCTTAGAGTGTGTAAACTGAATTTTCTCTGGGCAAGTCTGTGTTATCACACTGTCTGACAAACGCATCCTGAAGATGGGCGAACGCCCGAAACCGGTCGAAGACCACAAAATGAAGCAGGCTACCACGGAAAATGTCTCTGATGAATAGTTATTATTAAGAGTTTATTGGTGTTTAAAGTTCAGAGTTATGCCAAGAGTATGTATATCACACTTATTTAAAACCTTGTTTGCATTAAAAGAATACATTATTATTGCCTTCCATTTTGTATTTTTATATGTTCAGGCAAATAAAAAAAACTACCTGTTGAGGTAGTTGATGAGTGCAAACTAGTTGGGTTTACCGTGTACCTACAGACAAACACTGATTCAACACCAAGCCCACTTCACTTTCAATGAATTTGATGTTGGAAGCCAATCCTTCCACAAATGCGCATCTGGTATACATGTAAGTACCATAGGTACCATTGGTATCCCTCTGCGCATCCAAGACCTTAATAATTCATTAAACCGACAGCCTTCTCGAAATCAATAAAGATTAGATACAATTTCACCTGGTATTTCAAACTTTGTAACCATTAGAGTGTTAATTAAAAAGTTTTCTGACTATTCTTTTTCAAATGATAAATATCCTATTAATTTCAACTTTAGATTTAAATAAAATTATCAGTGTAAATAAAATATAAACTGATTTCGTAACACCTAGACCTAATACCAAGTTTGAGTTTTCTGCAACTTTTCGTTTTTGAGATATTCTGCTAACAGACAAACACACATATTCGCTGCGTTCAGATTCATCCTCCTCCTCTTCAGCCGTAAGTGTATGGAAGAACAAACTCTGGAGTTAAACACTCACACGACTTTCTCTTACTCTCCTGTTAGTAACATTTATATAAAAAATGACAAATTTTCAATTTTCAATTTTGTTAGTGTATTAATTTATAAATACCTAACCTATAAAACATTAATATAACATGAACACCTATATAATATTAATTCATGGACCATTCGCTAAAAACATTTTTGTCGTATTCAAGGTACCCCAGAATATGTATTTGTGATAAAACTGAATTTCGAAAATTTGGCACTAGAATTAATAGAAAGTAAAAAATCTGATTTAAAACAAACAACCCGTTTCTTATACTCATTTTAATGGATTTGCTCTGTGCAAGTATGTGTGTGACAACTGTCTGAAAAACGCATCCTGAAGATGGGCGAACGCCCGAAACCGGTCGATGACCACAAAATGAAGCAGGCTACCACGGAACATGTCTCTGATGCTTTCTAGTTCTGCAGAACCAACCACCACCACAACAACAACTACTCAAATTTCACGTATTTGTCCTAACATAAATATAGAGGTAGTGGGGGTTAAGTACCAAACCTATACTAATGTTGGCAGGTAGAGAAGTGATGGTTATATTATGGTCCAGTAGAGCGCTCTAGAAACATTGAACCTACTATATATAATTTGAAATTAACGCCAGAAATTTCACACAACTGCCCACAATAATTTTTTTGGAAAATGTTTTAACAAAAGTAATAGATACTTACGATTGTAGATGATGTACCAAGTAATAGATATTTATGTATGTAGATGGAGTACAAAGTAATAGATACTTACGATTGTAGATGATGTACCAAGTAATAGATATTTATGTATGTAGATGGAGTACAAAGTAATAGATATTTAGGTAATATAGGTGGTGTACGAAGTTTGAAGAATATCGTTGGAGGAAAACTTGAAAAACTGAATAAAGTAAAAACATCTAGTAAAGTTGCACTTCTGGATTTCGTCCGAAATCTTCGTATCAGAAGCGAGGTAATACCTAAACGGGATACCATATTTGAGCTTCCTGTAATTTTATCCTTCTTGTGATATTTCATGCACCAAACATGCACACCCGTGCTCAGGGGACCTCAAACTAAGTATTTCCGGTGAAAAGTGAATTTGGAACATTTGGCATGATTACTTACGTTTCAAATAATTATTGAAAAAGCTGGATAAAATATTTAAGAGATGTGAATCTTTATTATGTCACGCTATACGCACACATTTTAATTTATTAATTATTATTTATTTTTTTTAATTTTTCTAAAAGCATAGTATCATATTAATGACCATTTTATCATATTAATGAAATACAAAATTTAGAAGATCACGAGATAAAATATAAAGAGCTTTCAACTTTCATTTGAAACATTTTGCTGGAAAATTCATTTAATGGGGGTTTCGGTGGAGGGGGAATGGTTACGCTTTCCTCTATTAGTGCTATTTTAGATTATTATACGATCCATTCATTTAAATAATATTAATTAGAATTAAATATATTGATAAAATTGCTAGTTTGAACAAAAAAAAATCGGAAGTGCGCCTTCATGGAACTTTTATCCCTAAATTTGTAGAAGTTATATCGATAAAGAAAACATCAGGTTCCAGTGGACTTGATATGCTAACTATATATATATATATATATAAGATTCTCCCATTGACATAAATATTGAAGACAATTAAACTTATAACAATACAGTCATAAGGTTGAAAAAAATTTGTCATTTGTAAGTGTGTGTGTAAACTGTAGTAAGAGTAAGTGATGTCGGTGTATTTTACATCATTTTAACTGTAATACATTTCTATTTAATGGCTCCATTATATTTTATTCTCAGCATTTATTTTTTTTACTTTCTCTATTTAACTTCATTTTTCTTTTACTTGTCAGGGATTATGAGTGACTTCCGGCTGACGGATTTAATCCCAGCCTTAAAGTACTTTATAAAATTTGTATTACATGTTTCTTGTGTAATGATATTCAATAAAGTACTATTATTATTATTATTTAATTTAACACACGTCAACATCTATGGTCATTGGCGCCCGGAGCCTTCTCAGTGCATTGCCAGCCCTTCGGCCAGTGTTCTCTCGTTACAGACAACACTGTCCATCACCGGATAGTGAGCTGAAGCGGCTCCTAGGAAGAAAAGAATCTAATCGAAACGGGTCCTCCGCGTGGGTATTATTATTATTATTTTTTTAATCATTTTTATTTTTTTATTTCGCGGCCCTTAGGCAAGGGAAGTACCTGGATCATTATAAGTGAACACATTGTTTTATATTCTTGTATTAATAATATTTGGCCATCATGATCAGTGGTCCAGCGGCCGCGGCTCATCCTTCCCCTGCAGCAAAATCTCCCTGATGATCCTACAGGAATGGAGGATTACAGCTTGCTGCATTAATTCCAGCGTCTTTCTATTGATCTCGTTTCAATAGTCCACCCTGGATAGCGCGCGGTATTACACCAACTGCAGAAATGATAATCGACACAATGTCAACAGAGTCAACGCCTCTCCAAAGAGAAGCAAGCTCAGCTGCCGGCGGCCCGTACTTAATCAGTTTCTTATTGAAGACCCGCACAACATTAGCTGAGTCCGGGACTGTGACGTCTATTATGTATACCTTACCCTCACCCTTACTGCGCCACACAATATCAGGTAGGGTGCCCTCACGTGAGCATCACGCGATCCCAATATAGCATGTGGCGGAGCTTCCAAGCACCGGCTCGGGCTCATACTGGTAGTAGGGTGGGATGACTGAACGCTTACCTAACTTCAAAGCAGTATTCCCGGTGCAGTATCTTAGCGATGGTATTGTGCCTCTTATGGTACTCCGTGTGCTCCAACATTGGACAAGTAGAAAGAATGTGATGGATCGTCTCTGGGGCAGAGTGGCTTTTACATGTACCCATCCTTCCAACAACAACACGGTATTTATGTTAGAGCAACTAATCATTTATTTTAAAATGACAAGTATGGAAGAAAATTTGTAAATTTTAGGAATTGCAGTAATTGCAGCCAGAGAAAGTCGTGTGATGATTATTTCACATCAGATTTTGGAAATTGAGTTTCCACCGGAAATACAAGTTTTCAACAATTGCTTGGTTTTGACCGAAAACCTTGTATCTGATGTTACTCAAGCGGAATATATTAAGTTTCTACTTCTTGCAGTTTTTTATTTTGAGCTGTTTTGCTCAGTTCACATCAGTTTGCTAAACACATTTTTCTTTCCATACTCAGCGGACTACAATACATGCATTTCCGGTGCAATTTTGAACATCTGACACGATCGAATTACTTCTTCTTAAAGCACCAACAGGAAGACTAATTAGAAGAAAAGTCTTTCTTTCAAATAAATTAAAGAATAGAAAACAATAAACTGTTAAAAAAATCTATTTATTGTAAAACCAATTTCCTTTTAAAATCCTGTGAGGTTTTTTCCACTTGTTTGTTTAACTGAGAAACGATTGGATAATTCTTTATGATAAAGATAAAAAAACAATTATTATTCTAGTCCTGTTTTAATACAATAAGAATATCATGATTTCACCGTGAGTAGATCACTCTAAGAAATTCCAGGTGTTTAAGGATAAATGGACGTGACTGGATGCTCAATGGCTGGATTCTGATACACCTCTTAGATACTGGTGAGATGATAACAAACCAGATGAGAAAAACTTATTGCGGCAATGATAATTTCCATAACTGGGAAATCACTATTTACTACACAACTGACAAGTACTTTAGCGTGTAAATGCAAAATTTAGTACATAAATTGATCTATAATGCTGTAAGCTATAATTTTGCACATGCGCTCGCCACCAGTGAGTAGTGCTGTAGTTACATGCGCTCGCCACCAGTGAGTAGTAGTGCTGTAGTTACATGCGCTCGCCACCAGTGAGTAGTGCTGTAGTTACATGCGCTCGCCACCAGTGAGTAGTGCTGTAGTTACATGCGCTCGCCACCAGTGAGTGGTGCTGTAGTTACATGCGCTCCACACCAGTGCTGCAGTTTTCAGCAACAAAAATGAAATGTGAAACCTTCACAACACTTTCACTGATTGCAATTCTCGAGTTCTAATTACCAAATTACATGGAATAGCTATTGAGCTCTGCCCCCTGTTGCCTTTGGTGTCCTGCTTCCCGCCTAATCCCCTTGGGATGCTCCGTCCTCTGGCGCCCAACCCCTCACCGCTGTTAACATTCTCAAGAAAATTATGTATCGAATGATGCAAACCACTTGAAAATCTGTCCAACCAAATAATTAACGCATTTCACAAAAGGTGACCAAAATCTTGAGATAATATTTGTGAGAGAATAGTTGAATAAGTTCATTATTCGGCTGTCTTGAAATATTAGCTCCAATACAAGGTGGCTTTATTACACCCACACCTACCCACAGACAAACAGACATATAATGATGTGTTTTGGCTAGTACTGTCTAGTAGGAGAGATGCCCTTATTGGATTACTGTGTGAGTAAGCATCACTCAGTCACTCACACAAACGCACAATACACATACACCACACATATATTACATATATCTAAACTGAACTTGTTTACTGAACCTTATATTTTAGTTACACACACACACACACACACACACACACACACACACACACACACACACACAAACATATATACATACTAAAAACCACTTTCTACTACTCTGAAAAGTAATTTATCTTGATAAACAAGCTGGGCGGTCACCTAACACTTCCCCATCACTGGTTCTGTATGTATGTGTGTGTTTGTGTTATGTGTGTGAGAAAGAGATGAATGTGTGAATTTGTGTGTGCTCTGTGTGTGTATGTGTAGATTTTTGCACACTAGTTCTCTAGCAAAGTGCCGGAATCCCAATAGTCTAGGATTCCATTATTTAATTCTAGCGTTTTGACGTGTTTTTAAAATGGGTAACACAGCAGCAAACTTTTATAAAATAAATAAATAAATGGAAAATGAATAATAATTTATATTGCCACAAAAAAAAATTATAATTATATTATTTATGTTATTTGTTGCTGTTGTTTTTCAGCGGGGGACATTGAGATAACAATATGAATTATTAAGTAATTATGAATTGTCAAATTTTTTTTTTTGAGGTTTTAGGCAGCAAGCTTTGTAATGTTCAGTTTTCCCAGGGGAAGAAGGAAGAAAAGCCTGCTGCAGCTATATTGTTTAAAATGTCGTAGCATTTCTCACCACTCACTCTCTCACACTCTCTCTGTGAGTTAGTGAGCCGGCATAAATCTTTAGCACTGGATGTTCTCTCATGCCTCCCCTCGTGGTTACGCTACTGTAAATCCAGATAAAGTGACGGCGCTGAGCGAGTGGGTGGTTGTGTGTGTGCTGGGTCGTGCACCATTTTCCTCTCTTACTCCATCTCTCTTCTTCTTCAGTCTTCACCCCCACCCCCAACATTCTCTTCCTCATACTCCATCTCACTCCCACTCCCTTTGTATACTCCAGTTTACCCAACTTACAACAGTACCGTCTCACTCTTACTACTTGCTATACAGACCTTCCCCTGGGTGGGCGAGAGGTCAACAAGAGGACAGACGAGGTCCGCCTCCAGGATTCCATACCCTTAGTTCTGGCCTACCGTATAGTAAAGGGACTGCAGTATGCAGACCTCTGCTGTCCGTTGTTCCATTGCCTCAAACTCCGCGTACAATATGTACGTGACCAGAATCGTTAAAATGCATGTTTCCCATTCTCTCCGGCTAGCTTTGCTCAATTACCAGGACCAGTCATAGTGACAAAACACTACGGCAATTCTCTATGCTGGTTGAACGGGTACCTTGGAGGTACCTACACGACTTCAGTGGTGGGGTTGGTCACTTATCCTGTACTAGTTTGTCTTATACGTGTACTGGTCTACCTAACCCCATTAGTAATCTACACCGCCCGCTAGTGATCTTTGTAGAGTGTTTGTGCTACACTCTACATGCAACTGGGATACAACTACTAATATTGTTATCTTAACCATGTGGGGCGTTGCTACTACAACCGATCTAACCAATTCCGACTCCCAATAAGTCCCTCTAATATAATAATAAAAAAAAATTCGGATGTGCCATTAAATATGATTTCCTCTGACTGCAATTATTACGATTTAAATTGACAAATTGGCTTCAAATTTGGAAAACGTTTTACTAAATGTTAGGACCTCCCTCAGGCATTGGTTTGATTCCTCACTGGGCATTGTGGCTTAAGGAGACATCTCTATACAATGGGACTCATGCCTGACCCCTTATGTAGAGTTTGTGAGACTGAGGAGGAAACACCCATGCATCTGATGACGAATTGTTTAGGTTGTGAGGAGATTGGGTTTAGGACCTTCGGCCGGAAAAGGATATCGGTAGAGGATCTTAAGCTGTGTCCTTTTAAGTTTTGGTCCGATTTGTTCGGTCTATGGTTAAAACTTAGATGGTTAAAACCTGGGCCTGGATTTTCGTTCTAGTCCCAGTGGTTGTTATTCTTTAGGGGTAGCTATATGGGCCCTGGGAGGCTTGTGATAGCGTAGGGTTTGCCCTCCCCTTCTGTGAATAATAATAATTTTACTAAATGTTAAGTTATCCCAAACATTACATTTAAATAAAGGCTATGGATGCACAACACTTGTTACTGATTTGGGACGTAGCTGTAATGC
The DNA here is from genome assembly GCA_011037195.1 of Triatoma infestans. NCBI lineage: Eukaryota > Metazoa > Arthropoda > Insecta > Hemiptera > Reduviidae > Triatoma > Triatoma infestans. The sequence goes on along the minus strand of JAAEAF010003311.1, from coordinate 97,575 downwards.
CATTTAGTTGTAGATCATATGTCAGCGTTACTACAAATATCCAGTAATACTCTTTGTCAGTTTAGAGGCAAAACTTACCAGCATACCCAGTACACCAGAATATCCCAGTAGAAACCTCCTCTAAAAGCAATTTTTGCGGCAAAAAATGTTTCAGTTCAACTCTTAGTTGCAAATTTACGTTGAAATTCTAAGTTTAAAAAACCTAAGTCATTTCAATTGCGAGAAACTGAGAAATAAATAATCTGGCGTGAAACACTCACACGACTTTCTCTTACTGCGAAATGGCAATTTTTTCTCAAACGTACAATTCTTATTGGTGTTTAAAACCGTCGGCATTTTTATGGAGAAAATCACAAAAACTGAAAAACTTATTCCCACTTCCGGTCATCTGATTTTCTTCAAACTCAAAATTTCGACAACATATTTAATTCGAATTAATATTATTTAGATGATTCAATTGTGTAATAAAGTGAAATAGCAGTTTAAAGACTCCAAATGTCTCCTTAAAGGAATTTTCCCGGAGAAAAGTTGCAAATAAAAGTTATAGCTCTCTGTGCGTATAGTTAATATTTAAAGTCAAAGAAAATCTTTGGAGCCGTTTTCGTGAAAAATCACAAAAAACTGACAAAAAAAACATTCACTAAGTGGCACTTCCGGTTGATGGATTTTGCCCGAAATCTTCATGTCAGATGCAGTGGTAGCATCTAAACGCAATCAAGTTTGAGGTTCTTGCAACATTTTGTTTTTGAAATATTCTTTTCACACATACAGACCATTTTCTAAAAACCATTTTTTTGGACTCGGTGGATCTCAAAACGTGTATTTCCGGTGAAAACTCAATTTATAAGATCTGGCAAGACCGCAATACTTCCTCTAACAGTGCTTACAGAAAGAAAAAAAAAACATACCGTAAAGTTGCAACACCTGGCTGAGATTTGTATCAAAACTTTCGTTTCGTCATATTATGAAAATGATGTCACAGAATGTTGGGGTTTTTTGTGATATTTTATTCAGACACTCAATGTACACAAAACATGTATACGCACACTCAACACACACACACACACACATACAGTCCATTCGTTAAAAACTTTCGGTTTCCTGCGCACTCAGGAAATATAAAAACAGGTTTGTTTTTTTTTTTATGATTTCCTCGAATATGGTTCAACTATTCTTTTATTTTATTTTTACTTTCTCTTTTTACACTCTAACTACACTAATATATAAATGTACGCTTACTATTTTAATTTGAAATATTTTTACTTTCTCTTACTCCCTAGTAAGATTTTCGAAATTGAGTTTCGTTTAGGTACATAGGCACGAAGATTTCTGGCAAAATCCATCATTAGAAGTGCAAACTATACAGACTTCATTTTTTTTCAGTTTTTCGTGATTTCCTTGAAAACGGCTTGAAGGATTTTCTTTAAACTTCGTACACTGTCTACACACATTACCTAGCACTTTTATTTGAAAATTTTTTTCCGGGAAATTTGATTTTTCCCAGAGAGATCAGTAGCGCTAAGCTTTCATCTAAAGTACCATTTCAGTTCATTCTATGGTTTTAAAAATTATTAATGTAGATTAAAAGTATTGCTAGAATTTGAAATTTGAATACGAACTAGCGGAAGTGCCGTTTTATAGAATAACTTTTTGAGTTTTTGGAATTTTCTCGAAAGTGCCGCTGTACTGAAACCTGGAATGCCAACTGCACAGACAAGAGTTGTGGGAGTTAGGTTTTTCTCTAAAGGGCTATTCCAGTTTATTATAAAATTCTATCATCAAAATAATATTAATTAGAATTAAATATATTGTTAAAATTCCGAGTTTGAAGGAAATCGGATGACCAAAAGTGCATTTTTACTGAAATGTATTTTTCAGTTTTTCTGCTATTTTCTCTAAAACGGTTCCAACAATATTCTTTAAACCAAAAATATGAAATAAACATACAAACTTTGATTTGAAACATTTCTCCGGATAAACTCATTTAAGGAGGCTTTCCCCACCTCATTTAAGGGGGAGGGTCCGTTTTCCACTAAAGTGCTACCTTAGTTGATTATACAATTCTACCACCTAAACAGTATTAATTAGAAATAAATAGATGCCAAACTTCCGAGTTTCAAGAAAATTAGTAAATCGGAAGTGCGTATTTACTGAACAGTTTTTTCAGTTTTCGTGATTTTCTCCATAAAAACGCCGACGAATTTCATTAAACTTTTTATACTAACTATAAAATTTGTCATCACAAGTTTGTAAACTGCACTAAGAGAAAGTTATGTGAGTGTTTCACACGTTTTTTTCTTTTTTTTTCATTATTTATATCTAAAAATTCAACCGTAAGTTTTTATTAATAGCGAAGTGTAAGTAGCACTTAGAGTTTTTATCTTAAACGGTAAGTTAATAAAGTAAAACTTCTTTCTAGTTGTGCGAGTCATATTACTCTTAGACTTTACTTGAAATTTAAGTACCCCTTGAGTATATGGAGCTCCATGAGTCTGCCAACTTTTTATCCTTTTACTCTCTTAAGTTGCTCCAATTCTTAAGTACAATAATTTTTCCATTTTCTTAAGTTTTATACAAATTTTTAAAAATCTGGTGTGTAACACTCACCCGACTTTCTCTTGTGCAGTTCTGATTGGCAAAATGTTCTTCAAACCGCCACAGACGCACATATAGAAATTGCGGCTAGGAATTATACTTATTGATTGATAGAGCCTGAACATGATTACACGTTAAAGCATCGCCTCAGTGAATTCCCGGCAGAACTTTTAACGGCAGATTTAGATGTGGTGAGTATTATTAGTATCCTAACAGAAAATCAAGTTTTTATTTTTTACCAAGCATATCTAGTTTCGATATCTAGTTTTCACCGCTAAATGTCTAAAACAGTGGCTTTTAGAAAAGGGTGGGTGTGTGTTGTGTATATAGGTGAACAGCATACCCTCAAAAACGAAATATACCACAATGTACAAACTTGATATTCCGTTTAGGTATCACCATGGAATCCGACAGTAAGCTATGTGTCAACATTCCTCAACCGGAAGTACCATTTACTAAATGATTTTTTCACTTTTTTGCTATTTCTCAAAATTGGCTCAACAATTTTCTTTAAACTTATTATAAGAACTACACATACAATGATCTACAACTTGTATATGAAATATTTCTCTGGGAATATTCATTTAAGAGTACTTCTGGGGGGAGGGATGGGTTTAGGTTTCCCTCTAAAATGCTATTTTAGTTTAGTACACAATCCTACCATCTAAAAATAATACTAATTAGAATTAAATATGTTGTTGAAATTCCGAGTTTGAAGAAAATCGGCTGACCGAAAGTGCGATTTTTACTGAAATGTATTTTTCAGTTTTCTGCTATTTTCTCCAAAACATCTCCAATGATTTTCTTTAAACTAAATATGAAACAACAAACACAAAGAGCTACAACTTTTATTTGAAACATTTTCCGGGTAAAGTCGTTTAAGGCTTTTGTGAGAGGGTTGGGTTTATGTTTTCCTCTAAATTGCTATTTAGATGATCATACAAGTCTACTATCTAAACAAAATAATTAATTAGAAATAAATAGATTGCCAAAATTTTCGAATTTCAAGAAAATTAGTAAACCGGAAGTGCGTATTTACTGAACAGTTTTTTTTCAGTTTTTGTGATTCTCTCCATAAAAACGCCAACGAATTTCCTTAAATTTGGTATATGAACTATAAAATTTGTCAATTACAATTTTGTTGTTCACGCACATAACATACACAACATTGTTATTAGATTTTAGGGAATGAATGAACAAATTCATCAATGATGAATGAAGAGCTTTTATTACAGAATTATTATTTATTATAGACTAAATACATGTATGCAAAATCTACAATATTTACAAAGATACAGCTTACTTATCTTTCTTCTCCAACTTATTTACGTACAGCAACATTACAATGTCTTTTTAAAAATCAAGGGAAAATTATAAAAAACCTTTCATCGAAATAATTGTTAATCAATAACTCAATTTATGTTCCAATTAAAATTCTAACCAGTTTTAAATTTCATCAGCTTAAAGGCAAGAAGTTGAATTGAGATAAAATTTCATCATTACAGAAATTAATAAAATTGATTTTAATTGTAAACTTTGCTGCAGTATAACTTAACAGCACTTATCGCAAAGACTTATATCATAGCAATTTATATTCTCTTGCTATGAGTTTTTTTTTGAATTTTCTTGAAATGGAAAACGATTTCTTTTAAACTTGGAATGCTAAGTGCACAAATAAAAATCTATTACTTATATTTGTAACATTTTGCACAAAAAGTAGATTTTAGGTTGCTAAATTCCCCTTGTTTCAACTGTAATGCCAATATAGAGAAAAGCCAAACACCTTTGTATAATCAGTGCGCCAAGTTTAAAGAAAATCGTGTAGAACTGTTGGCCAGAAAAGTTGAAAAACTTTCAGTAAAGGCGCATTTTTGACCGAAATCTAAGTGTCGAATTCAATGGCGTTACCTAAACGGATATCAAGTCTGCGCTTGACCTTCCGGCAATCTTTCATTTTGGACAGATATTACACACTCACACACACACAAAACTTGATCAAAATCCATCAACCGGAAGTCCTATTTTACTGAATAGTTTTTCAGTTTTTTGCGATTTTCACGAAAACGGCTCCAATGTTGTTCTTTAAACTTGGCATTCAAATACACATTTCTAATTATCACTTTTATTTGAAACATTTTTCTTGCAAAATTTACTTTTTTAGAGTTGTGGGACAGGTGCAATATTAAACTTGCTTCTATTGTAATAGTAATGTACGGTTCCACATGTCTACAATGTTAAATAAACAATCTGCCAATTACAATTGTAATAGTTTAAACAAGAGACTGGTTTGTGTGTTTTACTCTGTTTTTGCTTTCTCTTACTCTTGTAAGAGAATCGTAGCAAATTTTCGATATCGAGCTTTCACCGGAAATACACATTTTGAAGTCAACTAAGACTAAAAAAATGGTTTTTTGAAAAGTGTATATATATATATATATATATATATATATGTGTGAATCGAGTACCTAAGTTTCGACTGAACCTTACAACACAATGCTTACCTAAGATTCAACGCCATGCAAAGGTCGTTGCACTGGAAATTCACGAACACTAGTAAATAGTTGCATGTGTATACTGATAGGTGGGCTTCTGGCACAAAGCGCAATGCAGGAGTTTATTCAGATGCTTTCCAGGTGGCTTCTCCAGTCAGGAAATTAGCTTCAAATTTTTAGGGTGAAATAAAAAAGGGTGAAGGTCATCATTTTTATAAATTCCCAAGCAACTATAATTGCATTATCTATAAAGAATGCTAATGAATACGCTTGGATACAAAATATCAGGGCATCATAAAAGAAATCCTAAGAAGGTGTCGATTTAAAATTACAATGGATTCCAAGCCATTGTCAAATCGACAGTAATGGAAAAGTTGATCTCTGGGCCAAAATGGGTGCTGAAATGTCACTACCTAATCACATTTCATTTTTTTTTTCAAGTTGGCGCATTATCAAGTCTCACTATAGTGAAGCTGCGATGGAAGAACACTCCCGTTTAAGTAATGGCAAACTTTAGGAGTCATTTGAAGATAAAAATGGCCACATACTCGACGACCCTCCGCGTATAGTAGTAGTCGCCTGTTTTAGAATTCCCCGGGCCAAGATTACTTGCAGGCCCATGTTTATCGCGTAGGTGTGAACGAAAATTTCATCTTCCTTAAGCCGCCAAGGTGACATGAACTCCCAACACTTAAAAACCTATTAGGCGCTAATAAAAGGACGACAAAAAACTTGTGACAACTCGATTCACAGGCTTTGTTCTCTCCATTGAACTGCCAGAAATAAAATGGCAGAGTTGCCCTAACAAATGGCGTAAATTAAAAAAAAATGTGTGTGAACAGCTAACTCAAAAACGAAAAATCGCAGAAAGTTCATACTTGACATTCCGTTTGGATATCACCATGGTATCCGTCAGCAACTTAACTGTCAAAATTCCTCAGCCGAAAATACCATTTTACTTAATGGATTTTTCAGTTTTTAGCTATTTTCTAGAAAACGGCTTCAACGATTAAAATAGAATTAAATATGTAGCCAATATTCAGAAGAAAATCGGTCGACCAGAAATGCATTTCTACTGAACAGTTTTACAGTTTTCTGAGATTTTCTCAAAAACGGTTTCAACAATTTTCTTTAATCTTAATACGTTGATTCCACACACAAAGAGTTACAACTTTTATTTTAAACATTGTTTCCGGCAAAATTCATTAAGGCGTTTTTCGGGGGAGAGGGGCGGGGCACTCTAAAGTGCTATTACAGTTTATACAATTCTTTCATCCAATGATATTAATTAGAATTAAATGTGTTGTTAAAATCCTGAGTATGGCGAAAATCAGTTGAACGGAAGTGCGTTTTTACTGAAATTATTTCAGATTTCTACTATTTAATCGATAAAAACATCGACGAATTTCATTAAATTTGTTGAGTCAATTTGACAAATATCACTTTTATTTGAAACATTTTTCCGAGAAACTTCATTTAAAAAGTTTGGGCGGAGGGGGTGTATGGTTTTCAAAAAGGTATTTTTATTAAATTCACCAATTAATATAAAATTGAAACAAGCAAACTTTTAAGAAAAACTATTAGTTTGAATTTGTCACCTAAATCTGTGTAAACTGCAGTAAGAGAAATTTGTATGAGTGTTTCACGCCAGATTCCCCCCCCCCTTCCCCAAGACTATCAATGATGGGTGACCGAACGAAAATTTAAACGGTAAATAATTCGTTGTAAACTATTCATGAGTTCCACTAAGCCAATAGTTGCCTACCATGGAAGAAGAATAAGATAAAAAAAAAATCTAGGTAAGAAGTTAAATGGAAGAAATAGAATGGATCTGTTCAACACAGATAGGGCGGACATTCTGATGTAAAAAGGAAGTTGACAACAAGCGAAGGGAATCACAGGAAGGTAGGTGAGAAAACCGGCAGAAATAGTGCTTTGTGTGTGTGTTGTGTGTGTGTGCGTGTCAGTAAGTGTTGAACAGATCTACGTCGCATAGGCGAGAGAGGTTAGGTGAGCCAATTACACAGGCAACCGCAAGTCTTCAACACTCTCCTTCTGTACCAGCTACTAAACACTATGGGATAGATGTTTTGTTTGTGAGTGTGTATGCGGTGTTACGTAGTAGTTCTTGTAGGCAGAGAGAAAAGCTCATTTGAATAGCAATCAGTTGGGTAGAAACTGTCTCTCACACTATCCTGTTGTTCGCAATGAGCATTCTAGTCCGTTTGTTATAATCAAGCAAGGCAGTGGGTATGCTTTGCTTTTGACTTTGCTGACTAGATACATTCTTTAACTCATTTTTTGCCTTAACAAAAAAAAAGAAGACTTTTCCCACTTATTCTTCCACCGAATCAAATTGAGCGGCTCAAATCTTGGTAGGTCAGAGGAAATAAATTAGAAGGAACATCCGGACAAGTGGCTCTTATTGGGAGAAAATCATTTTTATATTTCTTTTTTTACTTCCTTCTAAGAGGAAGTATTTAGTTGTGTCAAATTTTCCATATCGTGTTTTCACCGGAAATACACGTTTTGAGGTCCCCTGAGGTACAAAAATGTGGTTTTTAGAAAATGGTTTGTGTGGTTTTTTTTATTCTTTATTTCAGACATATTTTAAAACATACATTACTTGAATTGTAATTCAATATAAAATGCACAATATAACAAGCACAAATTATTGTTATTTTATCATTTCGATGCATAAAACAAAAATATACAAGTATAAATAAGACATTTTAACCTGACTAAAACACTGCACACACTTAAAAATATCAAGTCTATTTAATTTACAAACAAGGAAAGGGAATATCTAAGAGGTTAGCGTATTGGACTTCCTCGCGGAGGACCCAGGATCGAGTCCAGCTGTGCTGCTCTTAGAATCTTTCTTCCTAGGAGCCTCTATAGCTCACTGTCCGGTGATAGACAGTGTTGTTTGTAACGAGTGAACATGGTTCGGAGGCCGGCAGTGCACTGAGAAGCTCCGGGCGCCAATGACTATAGATGTTGACGCGCCTTAATTGAAAAAAAAATTATAAATTTAATAAATTGAACTAACTTTATACAAATATACTCATTTCTTGACTGCTTTTAGGCCATGGGTCTCCCATTAAGATCATCTGGGTAAATAAAGGTGCTCTCATTGCGTCTAGTAAAGAGTAACAAAGGAAGTACGTATTGGTCAACTGTTTGGTCATATATTTTATTTTTGAATTTTTTCCTACATCGTCGGGCGTAAAGCAGGCTAGGCTGTTCATTGTCGCCGGTGCTTTTCTCCATTTATCTGAACGACCTGCACCATGAAATCGGTGGAGGTATATATCTTGGGGATTTAAATATCCGTTTACTATTATATGCAGACGATTTAGTACTGATAGCTGACAAGCCAGATATATTGCAAAAGATGATAGACGCACTGGGTAGTTATTGCAGATCGTGGGGGCTCAGAGTGAATTTAGAAAAGTCCAAGATAATGATTGCCAGAAAGAAGGGAGGAAGATACGCTGTTGATAAAAAATGGAATTTCGAAGGAGAAAACATAGAGATAGTGAGCAGATACAACCTCCTGACACCGTCTCTCTCTCTTTTGAGCCTCACCTCAAAGATAAATTGCGTTCGTCTAAATTCGCTATTAACTGCACTTGGGCAAAATTAATTAATAATTTATTGTAATACCCCTATTAACTCCAAGTTAAAAGTTTTTTATGCAACTTCTCGCTCGATAATGACATATGCATCCCACGTTTGGGGATTCAAAAGATATGATACAGTTGAAAAACTCCAACGGTTTTTTGTGAGAAAATTGTTTAAACTGCTGAGAAATACTGCAAATTATATATTGGAGTTAGAAACAGGCTTGAATAGCATGTATTTATATACATTAAGGCTGCATATAAATTGCATTTTAAAAGCAATGAAAATGTCTGACAATAGATTACCCAAAGTAATAGTTCATAGAATTTTATCTCTAATGGGAAAATCTGTGTGTACAGTTACAAGTGCCGCTATTTCAAATAGAAAGCCCAAATACTTGGAAAGGTCACTTGGCACTCCTTTTACAGCGTATGAGCGCAAATGAGCGAATGAATGCTATATCTAGGGCAAGGCAGGGACAACACCATATTGTTTACCCGAAGTTGAAGTTCGACAGATGCGACTAGCTTTATTGTACAAAATTTGAAGATGCACAGCTGATTTTAAAAGCGAGGTCAGAATCACTAAGTTTAAATTATAAACCGTTTGATCCAGAGGCCGCCCAAACTTGTGCCTTATGCAACTTAAAGGAGGTGGAGAATATTGTACATTTTATTGGGGTTTGTCCGATTTTGGCACCCTACAGAGTACATTACTTAAAAAAAAGAATCCTATCCGTAGATGAAGTCTGTTTTATTTTGAACGGAGACAACTGGCAAAACTTATTAATTATTTAAAAGAGGCGCTGCAATATAGGAAGGCACTTATCGACGAATTTAACTACTGATCTTTGTTGTTTTCATTTTAAGCTGCAACAAGGTTATGTTCTCTGAATGTATGTTCTCTTTCATTGAGTACTAGGTATCAAATATAATAAAGAAGAAAAGGAAAAATTTGTTTATATTTTTTCTCTTTTTTGTGTAAAAATGCAACTCGGCCGACGGATACTTCCATTGCCATTAAGAGTTTTTTTGTTTTCAATTATGTAACCATAAGTTTTGATTAGTTTTTTAGTTTTTTATTTTTATTTTTTTTCATGTAAACCTGTTTGTATAAGAATATTTTCTGTTTGTTTTAATAAACTATTATTATTATTATTATTAAATTTTATTTGAAGAGAACAACAAAATTGCTCTGGTGTGATTTCTAAGCGGTAGAGTTAGGATCTGAATTTACCACGTCCGCTACGACTTTGGATCAATTTGTAAGTAAGGATAATGTGGTCCATTTGTAGTCTATCCGTAATAGTGATAGTGTCCGTGATAGATCCGGTGGCGTAGGTATGTGGTGATACATATTACACATATTTCCCTTTCTTTTTAACCCTTCCAATCCTGTTCCCTTCCCCCTTGCAGAATTTGCCTGCAAGATCTGCCGGGTCACTGCACCTCTGTCCTTGTGGCACTGGACATGAATCAGTAGATGGCCGTAGGCCATCGGCGTGCGATTAGTCACGCTATACCCTTATCGGACATGAAACACTGAACTACGTGCGCAAGCGTCTCTTTCCAAGCCTAATCGCTTGCAATTTAGGTCGGATTCGTAGTGGTTATGGTTTAACCAACAACTCCAATGACTGAGGTTATGAGCTGAGCGGGAAGAGACCCGCGATATAAATTAAACCCCGGTGGCAGCCCGTAGGTGGAAGTGCACTTGCTAGATGTGCGCGGTTCACCAGAGCCTGCTAGAGTTCTATCTCTAGCTTCTGTGAGTGGAGTGTGACCGCAATGTGGGATCACTTCACCCGCTGGTTGATCACTTCAACCTGCCCTTAAATGGATCAAGCGGGGGAGTGCCCGGGTTGGCATCTCTGCCATGGGGAGGCCTTGCACTATAGCCTCTCTATGGTGGTGACATCCTTATTTTGTAAAACGACCTTGTGCTTGCACAGGGGGGCTTAGGGTAGGAACGGTCTTAAAAGAACCCTTAGTACCGTGAGGGAAAGGGAGAGAGGGAAAGAATTTCCGTAATAGTAGGAAAACATAATTTTAGTAGTCGTACCTTTTGAACAAGTCGTCTATCTCGTATTCCACCATTCTTGCAAGTATTTGTCAATGAAGTTTCGGTGAACCATACTCATCGGTACTCAATGATAAGTTCATGGCAATGAATCATTTTTCGATGCCAGTTTATCTTCGACCAGCAAGGCCAACATACGCTTCAACCCATTTAAAGTTCATTACACTTCCTGGTATTTCGGTCAGTTTTGCAAGTCGTGGTCGGATTCGTTCAACTACAGCCACAAGACCGCTCTAACCTAAACACCTTGCCATAAATATCGGAGAGGAAACGCAGGTGGAAATGGCCAGAAAATCAACTATGTCCTCTCTCCTTCGTATATTGCACCAAGAACATTAAATTGACTTTCCATCCATGGTGAATAATTGAGGCAGCTCACATTCACCATAACCAACGAAGCTCATTTAAACTATAATTATGAGAGATTTTAATTAAAACAGAACAAGGATGCACTGTTAAATCCAAATCTTTATAAAACAAACAGCATGATGAAGATATGGCACTTCTCACAGAAACGGTCCGACAAGCCGACCGGAACTTATCCAACAAAAACATTAATTGAGTTCTCCAAAGGGGTATATTGATTGTAGAAGAATCAAAATCACCAGAATATTTCTGGCCATCTCAATTTAGTTCTCGAACCGTAACACTTTCTACTTTATTGTCTCCAAGGCAACTGTTTTAGATAGACTTGGCTCTGAATGATTAATAATTTTTAAAATGTAGATGCATTGTAAGAATCTTAAGCAAGTCAACCTCAGTTTCAATGTGCAGCATAAAATTTGGGGATTAACTAAGCGCAAAAAGCTTTTTAACAAAAAACACAGTAAATTCTCATCATGGCATTGATCACCCCATTCGGGGCTAACAGCCAACAGAGCGGTAAACTGAATTAAGAAGTTGAAATTTTAACGAGAGAGGAACGGAATTTTGTGATATAAACGCTAAATCCAGCAATTAGCAATATAAAAAATTTCAGAATAAAAATGAGCTTTATTATGCGGATAAAACTTGCAAGAACTAAATAAGTCTTAAAATAGCTTCTAGATGGCGGCAGTTATCACAGAACCTGCATCTCTCTTTAATATATTTATCCTCCCGCTAGATTGCATTTCTCAATTGCAATCAGCAAGGTCTGGAAACCGATGGGAAACAACAAGACGTTTCTGGTAAGTCCTCCAATGTCATAGCTTGATACCGTAGTTCTGAAATTCCCCCCTTTACGACTTCTGAAACTGTTGAGTGGAATTTTATTTTCACACACTACGTTATTAGACTTCATAATCCGAAAAGTCTCCAGGAATCCTTTCTCTGTGAGGATAATTTTCCCTCTTCTGCTTCTTTTTCTTCCGGTTCTTCTTGACATCCTTGTATCCTAGTTTTATGTCAGCTGAAGATCATCACTCAAGTTTTGACTTATCTCTTCCTTCGATTCATTTGTCTCAATCTGCTCTATTTGGATATGTGAAGTCAGTAAATTTTCTAGAAACATTACATCACGAGATTTTATTATTTTCCAAGAATTTTGTTGATCAGCTTTTGACTCTGACAACAAATCATTAATTTTTTACAAACAATATTAATTTTTTACTTTTTGGATCAAGCTAAATTGTTTTGGAATATAGATGAAAGCATCACAACTAAAAACTTTTAGATAGCTTAAATTTACTTCCTTCCCAGTCCATGATGCTCGCTCAGGTGTCATTCTTTTAAAAGCCTTGGTTGGACTCCAGTTTTTCAAATAAAGTGCAATATTTCCTGTTTCAGCCCAAAGGATTTACTGACTTTTCAGTCGCTAAGAAGTGTTCGTACAATTTCCAAAATAGTACGGTTCATTCTCTAAAGCAACGCCATTTTGTTGAGGCACACTAAGCGCCGTACTTTCATTTCTGATACAAGATATTGTAAGAAATGAGCTAAATTGGCTAATATATTCCTTCAGTTCGAATTGTTTTTACTGGTTTTGCAATATGTTACTCTGCATTTGCTTTCCATTTTCTGAATTTTTTAAGTGTTTCGGTTTTGTGCTTCGGAAAAATAATAACCGAATGGTCTTTCTGGTGTAGTCATCAATGAATGTGAATAAATGTCTTGCTCCCTATTTGAACACTACAGGTCCGCAAAGATCTGAGTGAACTAAATCCCCAATACCTCTTGCTCTAGCGCCTTTCATAATTTCATTAAAGGGAGCTCTAGCTTGTTTTCCAGTAACACAAGGTATGCAGTTACCACCTCGGCAAGTAAAATTTATTCCAATTGAATTTTATTTTTTAATAATACGTAGCTTCGCTTTCCTATTTATATGGCGAAGCCTTCTAGCCATAGTGCATGTTCACACATAGTCTTAGCTGTTAAAAACATTTTCTGCACCAGTTTTCAATTTATAAAGACCATTGACATTAGTAGCTTGAGCAACGACCTAATCTCTAATGTTGTATGATATATATAGTACAACCTTTAGCAGTAGAAACCATAATGCCATTTTTTGTATACCATTTGATGAACAGAGAGCAAATTTAATTTTAGTCTTGGTCCGTACAAAACATTAGCAATTGTTTTCTTTTTATGTTTATATCCACGCAAGCATTTCCTCTGCCTAGACTCTTCAGCGATTGATTGTTGGCCACTGTGACATTTAGATCTGAAAAATCACATTTGATGGTGACATTTAGATCTGAAAAAATCACTATAATCGATTGGACAATCTTTCAATCTTATCATATGATTAGTGCATGCAGAATATCAAAGAAGCAAATTGTTTATCTACTCTCGTCACCAAAGTGCTTAAAAAACAGTTCATATTTATTTTTTACTTGCCATTGTTTGATTTTATTTTTTGGGACATTCAGTTGCTCATGGCCTTCTTGACACTAAAGCGTTTTTAATATAAATTTTCTTGTCTTGTAATGTAGCTTTCTTTTCGATTTTAAGGCTAAAGCAAGAATCTTCTTCTATATTGCCACTTTTAATGTCTTCTTGAAGAAGTTTGCTTTTAACTAAATCACTAGTAACAGATGACTGTTTAACTGTTAAAGTCACTGAGCATAAGCAAAACCAGTGCTTACAACTCATCCTTAATTGGTTTGCTTATATCAGCAATTTGCTGTGCTAGTGTCATTACTTTTGTGACATAAGTCTCTTAAAGTATTCTGCTCTACTGTCTGAAATTATTTTAATTTTTAATTAAATAATATCCTCAACAATCCTAATCTTCTAATAAGATCATTATCTTAATAAACTTTCTGTGTACCTATGGTACTAAACAAATATTTAGCCAACACATATTGGGACATTAAATTTAAAGTTCCTTAAGAAAAGTGACTATTCCTCTATATTATAAAATACAAAACAAATAGTTCATTAGCTAATTTCGCTTAGGGTGGATGCTCTCAATAAATAAAAATAAATTTAAGGAAAAAACTCCTCAAAATAGCAAATATATTTATTAAGAAAATTGACAAGAAAGAAATGAACAATTTATGAATAACTATGTACCACAAATATTTTAAAAATTTATTGTATGAGGTATATATCTCTTTATTGTGTTTTCTTATTTTAATATTTCTAATATAATTGAAGTAAAACGAATTAAAAAAAAGAAAGAAAAGAAACGCCTCACTGAAAAGTAAATTCAGATATTATTATAAAGATAATATTCAGAAAAAGGATTCAGAAAAGAAAATATAATATAATTTCAAAAATTTGCATTTACAAAATATGTTGTGAACGTATACATGATTTTGTTAAAAAAAAAAAAAAAGAAGAAAGAATATAAAACGATATAAATGATATGTTATTTCCAATGTCTTTAAGGAACACAATTAGAAATCTTTTTTTTTTATTTAATTAAAAATAACATTTCTTTGTAATTTTATAAAAGTTATTTTTGGCACTTAATGCTACAAAAAATTTCTTTTTGTTTATTTTTCTCTTTGAAGCCTAATAACTAAATAATAAATAAAGTTTTCTTTTTATTCACTTATTTATTTATTTTAATTTATTTGGTTCATTTATTCATTTATTTGTTTCTTTGTTTTATTTTATCAAATCACAGATTAATTAAATTTTAATTACACTTTATTATATCATAATGATATATTTAAAAAAAGTTTAAAAATATAATTACAGCTAGCAATAAACAGAATAATAAAATATGCTCACAATATAGACAAAAATTTTAAAAATTGATATTTTGTACTAATTTCATGGTGGCATTTAAGATGTATAAAAAAATATTTTTTTTAAAAATATGTAAAACAAAATCTTGTGCAAAGCATAATGGTATGATGATGGTATATGAAGGCGAATAGAAAAAATTTCACTTATTACAATCGAGACTTCATTATTTTACAATGCTAACTGGTAAAAATTAAAAATTAATCTATTTCTAAATGTCCATAATGCTTTTATTGGGCTCATTACAGTGATCCCAAATTCATTATTGAGGCTATTCAGTAAAAACTGTGAATCTTTTAGGCGAAACTCTGAGGTATTCGGGCTGTGAATGCAAAGCCAAATGGCTTTATAAAAACCGACCAATGTTTCGCCATAGGTATCTGCTATAGGCTTTTTCAGGATAGTGTTAACTGGTTTACTTGTCCAACACACTAGCAAGAATCAAAGTGAATAGTTAATCGTGAGGAGAAAAAACCGCCCAGCCTATCTACTGCTTGTATTTTTAAAAGTGCCTCCACAGATTCTTGCAAGTGTGTTCATTTCTAGTTATCAGGCCAAGCCTATGGCCGTAAAGGCGAAATGTATGGTCAGATGCAGGAGAAAAATAACTATTCGCCCAGGCTTACTATAGAATTACGTGTGGTCATACGGATGTGGTCCTCAACGACCTTTGAAGAACTTAACAAAAACCATGTATCGCCTGGACCTGAAGGCCTGGATCAGATAGAAGAAGAAAAAGAAAAGTACTGCATATACTACTTAGCATAGGACTTAGATTTCGCCTGCTTGGAGATGACGCCTTTAAGCTTTTACTCAAAGTCTAATTGAACAGACAGAATTGAAGAGGATACTCTAATTTATGGATGCCACAAGAGACCCCATAGGGCTTTAATAGACAACCTCCACAGAATCTATCAATCTAAGGACGAAACAACGATTTATACCAAACTTCTGTTGCAATCTCAATCGAAGACCTAAATGTTTTGCTCGATCGGTACATTGAATAATGTACGTTAATCCCCCCCCCCAAACAACTGATTTTCACGAAAATATCAAGCATTGAAAATGTTTTATGGTCTGTGGCTCCATCATAGTAACATTAATTGGTGAATGGTCATTTTTTTGTTATAATAACAGTTTGAATCGGAAATTGGTTAAACTCCAATAAAAAGATAACCTCTCTCCCCCCCATAAAAAAAAAAATTAATTCAAACACATGATTTTTGACAATATTAAGGTTACTGGTTCGACTGTCTCCGTAAACATTCGGCACTCATTAGGAATTTAAATGTTCCATTCATCCCCACTCTATAATTTTAATAATGTACGCTCCTTCCATTCCAATCTACCCCTACCAAACCGTGTGACAGACGTTATACTTTTTATCAAATAACATTTTTCATCATAAAACATTTTCAATGTTACAAAAAAAATATTTTTATTAAATTCCAATTTGCTAGAAGCACTGTGAAATCAATGCGCTTTTTGCAATAAAACGGATTTTGTCTGTTTGTTCCACTTTTCTACTACCCACATAAATATAAAAGTGTAATATAAGTTATATTTGATTAAATTAAAATTAATAGTAAGTGATTAAAAAATTTTTAGTCAAAAAAATAGTTACATTTCTTTTCTATATTTATTCGACCCTTTTTTTTTTTCAGACCAATCACAATTTTTCTTTTGGTTTGTCTTTTATTCAATTCTGCGCTTATTTATATCATTATTTATACAAAAATACAACTGAATTTGTAAATTTTCTTTCTTAAAAATTAAAGGAAGTACTATAAAGAGGAATGTTTAACTACAGAGAAAAATATTTTTTCTTGGCTAATAAAATTCTAGACCTTGTTTTGGAAAAAAAAACAATTTAAAAATATTAGAATAATTGCTCTGATCACGCACTTTCAAAGGCAACTGTTAGTTATTATTTTAATTTTTTTATTTTGGATAAAATATTAGTGGCGTATTACCCTGAGTTCAAAGAGGGTTTAAATTTTATTAAACATATAAGAAAAAAAAAACAAAAAAACTGTCAAACCTCTGTATCCATGGAGATTCAATAACAGATTTTCTAATTCAATAGTGCTCATGTTAGTTAGTTCTATTGGGCATATTTCGATTAATTTAGGTTCTTGCTATTGAGCTGGTCGTAAATTAACTGTTTCATGTAACACCGTTATTTAAGTTAATGAATGTACAACGCTTTAGAATATTCCGAAGCTTTTGGGTTCGAAAAGTATGTTCATAGTGTGAGACAAAAAAAATTAACGTTATTGGTAAAGTTATTGCAACAAAATAAGTAAAACAGTTCCCTATTTCATTTTGAACTATTCTGATTTATGACATTTTTATATTCTAACATTAATTTTCCATATGACACGATTCTTTTTAATTCCATAAAATTTATTCCATAAACCATATTTGATGTCAAATTACTACTGAAATTAAGTTAAGGTCAGAAAGTTGATTTTTCTGAGATACAAATAGGGTTTTACAAAAAAAAATACCTAAATATGTAAGAAATTACATCATTCTGGAAAATCTGAAAATGGGATAGAGGAAGTTTAGTTTATGATGACAAATTGAATATAAATCTATTAATTAAATTTTTTATCAGACCTTATTTTCTCGTCATTAATTCATAAACATAGTTAAAGTTTTTTTTTCTAGGTATTTTTGGCTTAGAAATTATTATATAAATATTGAACAAGAGTATGCACTTAAATAGTCAAGATAAGCCCCTAAGCTATGGCCTAAGGTTATATTTATCTAATTAAAATGTACACTATCGGGTTAAACACAGAAATAGGTCCTAAAACCAATTTTCCTTGGATACTGAAGGCTGACTGTAAATAGTTTTCTAACAGTTACACATATAACTGCTTAGTTACTACCAAATATAGGATAGGGACATATTTTGCAAACAAACAAAAAAATAATGAAACAGAATTCAGAACAAAACGTCCAAACGAACTCTAATCTCCAGTGGTCTAGGCAGGAATAACTTGTAAGTAACAGAAAAGTTAGTTTATATCAAAGAAATTTCGAGGCAGAGTGGGCTAGTCGTTTTATCAAAAATTATTAACGACATGTAATATTATTATATAAAAAAAATAGGCACACCTAAAAATAATTCGCACAATCTGCATAATATTTCTTTAAGATTTCGTCTCTGTGACAAAACTTCAAAGTTCGAAATGTCACGCAAAGAAAAAAAAATAAAGTTCGCTTGAACGTTTTACATAAAGCGATAATTGCTCACAATCAGTGCATGAATTGATATGAATAATACATAACAAAAAAAAAATACCTCAGAAATGCCAAAAAATAAAGACTTATTCTAAAGCTTTTTTTAAAAAAAAGGATAAATTTAAAGTGATGCCCTGGGTAGGTTTATTTAAATTTTTCTGTTACGTTTCTTTACTAAATAATCTACTTAAAAACAATGATATTATTCTTAATATGAAATTATAAAATATATTTTATCTTAATTACGAACTATTAAAAAAAATGATTTCTAAAATCTTTTTTCATTATCTTTTATATGGCTTAAAATTTAAGACTCTTTTTGGCTAAAAAATAATATTTTAAAAAGAAATTATAAGTGTTGGAAATATTGATGAAATTGTCATCCTTGAAAACAAAAATTGGTTAAATTTATAAGAATAGAATAAATAATTTAGGGATACAAACTTCGGACATTTGGTTTATTAATTTTGTTTTTTTTTTTTAAATATATTCATTATTTAACTCGTTGTTTAATCAACTTGAACTGTTCTGGTTGGTTAAAAAAAATTCATGGATTTCTCGTCTGCAAATCTCAAAACTGTGAAATAAAATCCTTGAAATCAATTGTCTGTCATAAAAACAATTAGGGATTTCGTTGTCACTTTAAATCGAAACAATAATAATATGTGCTATCTCAAAAGTGTTACGACTTAAAACCAACGATCTTTAAAATCAATAAATAATATTTCTAAATAAATACTTTCTCTTAGGCCCGGTGAGAGGCAGTATTTATGGGTTTTTAGAAAAATAATATTGGTGTGTGTGTGTGTGTGTGTGTGTGTGTGTATGTCAGTAATTGAACAGCATAGCTCAAATACGAAAAATAGCAGAACGTTCATGTATTCCACTTAGGTATCACCATGGGATGCGACAGGGACTTGCCTGTCAAAATTCCTCAATCAGAAGTACCATTTTACTGAGTGGATTTCAGTTTTTTGCGAATTTCTCGAAAAAGGCTCCAACGATTTTCATTAAACTAACTATATTAACTGTACTTATAAAGAGCTACAACTTTGATTTGACATTTCTCTGGGAAAATTCATTTAAGGGAGCATTTGGGGGCGTGCGGGGTTAGTTTTCCTCTAAAGTTGTATTACAATTTATTATATAATTGTATCATCTAAATAATATTATATAGAATTAATATCAACTATCAACAAACCAAAAAGTGTCGAGTGTAACAGTAACACTGCATTGAAGTGAAGTCTCTACACGAACTTGATAAATTTACTCTGACGATGGATGAAAATCCGAAACCGGTCGGGAATAAAAAAAAATATGCATAAAATACCAGAATTGAATATGTTCACAATATTCAAGAAAATCAGTTAAATACAATTCTATCATCTAAATAATATTAATTAGAATTAAATGTGTTGTTAAAATTCTGAGTATGACGAAAATCGGTTTAAGGGATGAGTGCGAAGGAAGGGATGGGTGTGGGAAGGAAGGGCGCGTTTCTACTGAAGTTATTTCAGTTTTCTACAATTTTATCCATAAATACACAGACAATTCATTAAATTTTCTACACTCTAACTACAGAACCTATCACTTTTATTATGAACTTTTTTCTGAGAAGTCATGTAAAGAAGTTCTGGTGAAGGAGAAGTGTATGGAGTAAGAGAGTGAGTGTTTCACACCAGATTTTTTTGTGCAATATATAACTTTACTCAAATAATATTATCGAATATGTTATTTACTTTTTAAAATTCTAGCCTCCCTAGAAATCAACCTGATTTACTGTGTTTGGAAGCACATACCATTCTAATGGGAGTCCTCACTCAATGCTCCTTCTACTTTATGGGGTTGTAAGGAGACATCTGTAATGGGACATTTATTAAGGAGACTTTTATTCAAATCCGGTTCAATTCATAGATAATGAAACTAAAAGCCCTATTTCTTGTTTACTCCTCTCCTATGGTGGAGCAACTTCTCATCCGGACGTGGTTCGGACGCATTCAGTTCTTCCGTCATCAATATGGTATTCTCTAATGCCTAGCGGGTTTATTCTTGTTATCAATCTGAGCAAAGAACTAGAGGCAAACGTGTGATATTAAGAATGGATTTAAAATGAATGCAACCTGAAGAAAGCAAGATGGACTCTCTACAAAAAGATAGATGAAACCCTAGTGACAGAGGGTCTAGTTGATAAAAACGTTGATTCTCGCGTATTAGGAAAGAAATAATTAAATCAGCTAAAATGCCAGTCCCTCAAACGATGAAACGATGTGCCCCCTTTTGAAACGATGAGCACCAAACATTAAAAGATGGAAGAGATGCAGCCAGAGAGGTTACAGAAGAAAGAGTTCCAAGGACTAAGTGTGCCGCCCTAAAGAAATAAATAACTCTTACCAAGCGGTCAGCAAAAACGACTTTTGGAAGAACTTAAAATTTAGAAAGGATGGAGGATGGAGCTAAGGCCCACCATTTCTTATCGGCACTCACCAATGAAAACAGCCCTAACAAGAAAAGCCTCTTTCATCAAGGAACAAAAACTCTGACCTCTGATGAGGAAATAGCGTATTTCTGTTCCAAAATGAGCAATTTTGAACCCAAGAAAATCAATGAACTCCCAAAAGTACATTCACTTCTCACATGCCCAACTAATGAAGAGTTTTCCTTCATATAAAGTGATTTCGTTCCGCTGGACAAAGCTATCTTTAGACTAAAGCGGGTAAAATCCCTGGGTCAGATGGGATCCTAACAGAGTCCATATTAAATTTGGGAGAAAGAGTACAGGCCACTATTCCAAAGTTCCTAAATTTGTTGTGGAAAACTCACTATCCTTGCGAGTGGCGTGAAGCGGATCCCTATTCCTAAGAAATGAAAAGAGTCCAACACGCCTGAAATCTTCAGGCCAGTTCCACTTCCAGTGATTTTCGAAATTGTTCTCGAAAGAATTATACTGGGTAGATTGCTGCAGGTAACTGAGAAAAAGAGGAATCTATCATATAACAAAGCGGGCTTTATGCCCCATCGTGAAACAATTGAACAAGTAACTAGGTTGGCGCAAGAAATAAAAGATGGCTTCAATCGAAAGCGGTGTTTATAGTCTTTACCAGAGTTTGGAGGAAGGTGCTTCTTTATAAACTTGCAAACCGCTGATATAAAGCGTAACAAGCTTAACAGTCTTGCCTCGTCTTAACAGTGGCTCAAAGATAATCAAGGGTTAAATGTAAAGGGAAGGAGTGTCTACTTTTAGGCAAACAAGACAAGGACTCCCCCAAGAATCAGTAATCAGTCCTATACTGGTCAACTTAATGATCAATGATGCGATATGCACCGTACAGAACATCCCTTGTGTCATGCGCTCCTTTACGCCAATGATCTAGTTATTTATAGCAGTTATATAAGCAACTGAACCTAGCCCTCGATAAATTAAAAGCATAAGCGGTAGTAATGAAACGTGGGTAATCCTGTGAAATCAGAATTTCAACTCTTTACCTTTTCAACTAGATAGCATTCAGTCAGTTTAAAATGTAAAGTGCCAAATCTCTAACCAGGACGGACTCTGCGTAGTATCTTGGTGTTCATCTAGATACACACCTTCAGCGGAAAAACAGGTTGAATATTTGGCAGTCAGAGGTGAAAAGTAGATGAGCTTATAAAAGACTAACTGGGGTCAAGTGGGGTGCCTCTGAGGATGTCCTGAAGCTCGCGTATTTTTGATACGTTAGACCGGCAAAGGAGAATGGGAACGAATTGGTCGCGACGACCTCTGCACCCAACTGTAAAAAGCTAGATAGGATTCAGAACCAAGCTTTGAGGCTTGGTGCTCCGAGCTTATCACCCATCATTACTGCAATGGAAATGCAAACAGAGTTGGAGCCTTTGTCTATAGTCGCTTTAAATGTTTGGAAATAATACCTGGGAGATTTACTGTCACCATGACAACGATTGAAAACCCAGATTTCTCTCATAAATAAAGCTATTGAGTTGTCTCATGCTTATGGTCTGAATGTAGGCGAAAGGAAACCATTTCCCAAAACAATACCGAACCCTACATATGGAGCCACGCACATCTCAGCATGATAAGGTAGTAAGCAAAGAGAGTAATACTGTCCAAAAACTCAAGGTATTGGAAACGATCCATGAATGGTACCCCCGAGATAAGTGGAAACACATCTTTACAGATGGATCGCCAGTGGAAAACTGGGGTTTTCTCACCGAGCTTCTGTATATCTGAACCGATCAGTCCAATTGCGTTCTATTTCGATGGGGAAGTCAGAGCATTCTTTTGGTCCTCCGCCTTATTGAACAGATAGAGAGAAGGCAAGTAGTGATATTTATCGGTTCCCAAGCTGCAATAGTAGCCTTGACATCCCGCGGTTCTTGTGGGTCTTACGACTTACTGGAAAGTTGTAGCATACTGAACAATTTCTTATCACTTGGGTGAATTATTGTGGTGCAGTGGATCCCGAATCACTGCGGGTAGGTGGAAATGAGGAGGCAGACCGATTGGCTAAATTGGGTGCACAAAAAGATCAGCCATCTTCAGCAGTGGAATACAGCTCAGTAAAGAGAGTTTTCCCGGTCAAAACTAAAGAAGCTGTGAATTTATTGCACCACCCCTCAGGTAAACAATGGGGTATACTGAGCAATCAATCAATTCCTGTCAACCAAGTTCACAGGAGATTTCGGGCCTTTTTTCGAGTTGTGACAGGCCAAGATTACTGGTAAGCGCACCTCAATCGCCTGGAATCGTTGAAAGCCCACTTGTACGCTCTGCAGCAGTTATGCTATAACTGCCGCTCACCTCGAAGTCTGTGAGACACTAGCGAATGTTAGACTGGTTGTAGGTCTGAATAATAATAGTATCAATGACAATGATAATAAGATAAAATATTAATACCAATTATGAATTTAGGTCACGATGCACCTATTTATCAAAATTATATTTTGGGTAGCAAGAGATCTAATGGCTGATCGCCAATAAGACGAAGGCATTGTTAAAAAAAACCCTCTAGACGAATTTCATAACCAAAGAACAGCATTATTTATCCAAGAAAAATGGGCACGTGATGCCATTGACAATGATGTATTTATTTTATTTTTTTACTAATGCTATAATTAGATCCTATAATTGGAATTTTAAAAACTACATTAAGCAATGACTATTAGTTTCATTGCTAATGTTTTAAAGTATCTTTAAAATCGAGACAACTAAGCAAAAACTAAATTCCAACAGCCGTGAAAGCCACATAATATTCTGTAAGTTTTGTTTTAACACTAATGTCCGAAGATTGTAATTTTGTTTTTGAAAATAATCGGATAAAATTGGAATAAAAGGCATTTCCAGTAATTTGCTTGACTAGCTATTGGGGGTAAAATAAATTTTAAAAATTAATAATAAATTATTATGACTTGTTTGTTTTGCTTTTTTACTTGATGTCGCAGCAGAAATCATAATTTGGCGGGTCATCTGGTAAAGGTGGCGGATCTTGTGGTATATCGACTCCTTCTGCATCCAATAATCTTAATTTAATATCCATTGACAGTAAAGTTTCCAGATCGTTGTCTGTTTCTTTACTAACCATCTTGTTTCCTAAAAATAATAAATATATACTTTTTTAAAACGTTAGGAATTTTTGCCAGATTTTTGAAATTGAATTTTCACCGGAATCCAGCTATTTGAAAAAAAAATTAAAAAAGAAAGTAACAAATTTTCATATTTTTATTTTATATTTCAATTTCAAAAAAATATTTTCATTTTTATATTAGTTACAAACTAGGTCACAGTAAAAATTGTATTATATTGCCGATATCAAATCAAATTAGAATCCGGTCGAATTCAAAACCCGAAACCGGTCGATGACCACAAAATGAAGCAGTTACGGAAAATGTCTCCAATATTTTAAGTTTTATTTCACATTTTTTATCTAAAAGTTTCATTTTTCTCCGGCAGTAAACCCCATTTTTTTTTTCTTTAAACTTCGCATATCTTGGAATTTTAAATCTCGACTTTTTTTTTGAAATATTATTTTTGGGTAATTCTGGGCTTACTTAAACTCTGGGTAACTTAAACTTTTAAAACTACCACTTAGATAACAATGAATTAAAATCAACTAACCTAGAAGTGCATTTATTCCATCTGTCCAATAGTCGAATACCATTTCATCGGGTGCCACAAAATCTAATGAAGTGACCTCAACTGAATCAAGTGTCAATGAGAATGCTAACTGATGAGTTGTCTTTCTTCCTCTTTATATGCAAAACAAAAAAAAACATTTAATTAAATTGCAAAAGATATAAGTAATCTATTATCCAAATAGTCAATATGTTACCACTTAGGGGTAAGTAGATTAGTAACTTGTTCAAGATTTTTACGTCCCCAGGGGATATTACCAAGTTAACAATAGAAACAACATAAGTGTTACTAACAACATAAGTGTTACTAAGATTTCTACAGAGGCAGAATTGATACGTGCACTGTTTGGGTTTAAAGTACTCACATTGACAAACTTCAGCTCCTCAAGCCCAGTACACAAATTACTATTACGGTATACAAACTCAACACATTCAAAGGAGACCAACTCAGATATTCTAAAACTCCGCGGATTTAACTTTTTCTGGCCTCTATCATAATAGGTGGTATTTAACCGGGGTTATTCTATTCTATAAACCAGTTTTCGCTTCTTGTCAACATACAACCAGGTAGCCAACGGTGTTGTAGGTTAATGTTTTCTACCGGCAGAAATAATAAAAATAATATAAAAACATAGGAAAATGCCAATTTTAACTTTATAACTTCTGAGTTGGCCGCGAAAATATAAACTCATTAAATAACTGATGAATCTGTGGATGGGTCTGCAAAAAACCTTGAAAATGCATTAGAGATTATTACAACATCTCTCTTAACACATTATTAGTATCATTTAAACATAAATAAGCTGGATAAATAATAAAAAACGAATACATTTTGACCTGCTCTAATTATTTACTTTAATATCATCTCCAATTGGCCATTAAACTTCTTTACATATCAATTTGCCTACCTACATATTTTGTTGTATTAACCTTACATTCATTTCAGTAGTTTTTTATTATTTTTTAAAAGCTTTTAACTTTATGCACTCCCTTTCTTCAAACTTGTATCTTTCTTATTTAATAATGTACGCTAATAACTTAATGCGTTCGTTTCTAGGGGGACAAGTTAAAATAGTTTAATTCTGGGAGCCCTCTAAATTGTAACCTACTTTTAAAATTTCCTTTCGCTGAGCATCCTTAACATTAAAATTTAATTGTAAAATATTCTTCAAAACACACTATTAATAAATAGATATGTAATATAATAATATATCATTTTCTACTGTCTAGTCATAATTTATAATAATTCCATTTACACACACACACCCATACACAAATAACCGTAGATGTTGACGAGCCTTAAATTTTTTTTTTTTTAAAGCATAGTAACATAACCTTATAACCTGCTGCATACAATCAAGTTTAGTGCGTAACAGAGCATCAGGTTGAAGTGAACTCTCTACACGAACTTAATAACCTAACTCTGACGATGTATAGAAATGCAAAACCGGTGAGGAACATCAAAAATATGCATGGCTACGACGGATAATACCCCAGTTCATTAAATAACTGTTGTTCAACATTAGGGATTTAAGTTTCCTCCAATTCAATTGAATGAAGTTTATAGGGTCAGTAAAAACAGTACCTACCTTGCGTCCTTCATATGTGGGCAATCTTTACCCGTGACCAATGCTTTAATATCAACCACGGCCAACTTATTAGGCAATGATTCTACGCTAGGTGAAGATTTTTCATCACAATCACCATAATGGAAAACCTTATGGCTGGGCGAAAGACGAACATACCAAAACTTATCCTTGATTCGCTGTAAAATAATAATTATAATAATAGTACATAACTTTGATTTATACAGACAGCAAAAGAAAAAGAGAAAAATGATCTCCTTACTTGACCTCTTTGCGAATATTTTGTAAATCTTGTACCATCTACCAAAAACCCAAGCCTCTGCCTTTGTATTAATTCCAATATTTCTGGTGTAACCATTTCCTTCAATTGCACAATAGGTGTTGCATGACTTTCCCATTCTTCTCTTGATGTACGCTCTTGTTGCCATAGATTAGTAATCTCATTATAAGTCAACGTAAACAAACGGGATCGAAACTTATCAAAAGCTGTAGAATGGCTAGATAGCGCACGAAGGATCTGCTCTTTCACAACACTAAATACCTAAACCCAACATTCAAGACACTCTGTTGAAAAGTAAGGAATCTACTGAATAGTAACATTTATAACGTGCTGAAACTAGATCAAGGTTCCCTTTCATCTTGAAAAGATAAGTATTGAAATAAAAAAAAGTATTAATAATTCCTTTTAAAGTAATTCCACTTTAAAAGTGGAAGTCAACGTTTTTACACAAACTTGATGAATCAGATTCCGACAATGGAAGAAAATTCTAAACCAGTTAGGAAAAAGTCACAAAGATGCATGTTAAGGAAAATACAACGCAGAAATTAATAAATATCACAATAGCAGAAAAACTGTGCACGCCATCCACTCTTGAAATCCTAGGATTTTCTAGAATTTATATTCCGAATCCTGGTCTCAAAAATTCTATCCTAAAATCGTGTAACTAACTTATTGGGCTCAATTTACCGAAGCCTTGAGTTTAAGGTAACCCCAAATAAAACATCCATTAGTCAAATCTGGTAATAATGCAATCCAAAACAATGGTTCTTGATTAACGACCAACCTTCTAAGTACTTGCGATTTAGGTACTGCATTATATATCGTTAACAGTTGGCAGGACACCCATCTATCCCTAAAATTCACTATATCTTGTCTACCCTGTTTTGATAAAAACCTGTGTCATGATTGTCAATGTATTCCATAAAATATGGACAAAAAAATGATTGCCTCTCTGGCCAAACAATCACCTAATTAATATATTAGTTTTTCTTCAACGCCCATGTTCTAAAATTCTAATTGATTAAGGTTTTCGGGTGTGACGGCATGCTTAATAATGGGCGTCGATTTAAACGGCTATTATTTTGTGTCATTTGTATACACTAATGTAATCCTTTTTTAAAGTAGATATCACATATTTCTTCTTGTTCCTCACATATTTCCATTTTGAATTTGATGTTAGATTTCTTGAAAAATACAAAATCAGTTTCAAAATTATTAAAAAGAATTTAAAGAAAGAATAAAAAGAAATTATTTCTTTTTGAAATAAAAAAAAAACTCTGAGATTTGCAAATTATTTAAAACAATGTTTACCTGTCAATGTGAGTTGTCGATAAAAATTTTAAAAATTAAGATAAGTTTTCAAGATAAAGGGCTGTCGAATTCAAGTTACTTATACATTTAAGAGTCTACTTTATGTAAAAACTAATACAATTTTGAAGAATACTAAAAAGAACATACCTTAGTAAAATCTTCAATTGTTGCGCGCATTTCTTTCCAAGTTTTATTTAGCAGAACAATACAAATAGAAAACAATTCTTCAAAAGGAGATTCATGTGTGAAAAACATGGGATAAAATACAGCTCCTTGTTCTGTAGGTGGATCACCAATATGGAATAGTTGGCATAATAATTTCACCAATTCTACAGAAGTCCTGCCAAAAGGACACTCATGTTCATCGGCACGACAAGAATTCTCCAATACAACCTAAAATATTAGTGAATCCTTAATTTCATTGATTATTGATGATTCTATTGATTTAATGATTCTTATGAGGGTAAGTTTTATTACTGAGACTATTAAAAGTACTGAGCCGCATACAATTATAACAGATTAGCGGTTTTTGCTACACCGTTTTAATTATGCAGCGAATATGGTGGACAATAAAAGCTTCAGCGAATCAAAGATTGTTTAAGAATGCCGTAAGGAGTTGAAAACCCTGGATAAACAGAATATCCTCCGGCTAGGCTGGGACCCGAGACACAAGGGGAATCAAGGAAACGAAGAGGCCAGCTAGAGGCTGATAAGGAAGGAGTCTTGTGGATCTCCCATGAGCCCTCATTTTGCTGTGTCATCTCATTGAGAAACGGGTCACACAGAAACATTTCCTCTACGGGAGAAATACTGAAGGGCAGAGACACTCCAAGATCTTCCTGGTGGGCACATTAAAGATTAATATTAATAATATTAAACGTACAACATATTTCCTTGGCAAAACGAATTAAAGAAGAATTACTGCTTTGGTCACACTGCACTATCTTTTAAGAAACATCTAGTTAGTATATATAGGTCTTGTTGCAGACCCACTCTGCAGGAAATGTGGCCAGAAAGATGGACACAGTCTCTACTTCTTGGAAAGTATGAGCATTATGCTCGCAAGCGATTCCAAAACTGGGATCGGAGATGTCTATAGCTTCAGCCCTGGCGTTTTTAAAAAATACAGGTAGATGAGATTTGAATAAGGAAGCACAATGGTGACCAAAGTCATTTTCTTCGCTAGACTGAGGTCGCGAGTTCAGATTACATTAATTATTGTGCATAGGCTTTAAAGACAAACTGCACATCTTGCGACAAAATTGCCTATAACTATCTCAGAATAAAATCGCCTTTCAAAAATAATAAGACAGTTATGTAACTATAAGAATTTTTGATAAAAAAAAAAGAAATGTAAACCTCAATTATTTTCTGAAAATGTTTGTAAATTAGTTAATTTCAATATTTGAAACTGTAATTGATAAAATAACAATAAATAAATTGTTTGGTCAATGAATACCTTTCTGAAAATACTAATCTTTCTTAGATCATGTGAATAACCATCTTCTAATGTTAGGAATTTTTTTTTTCTTTTATAGAATTAGATGGCAATAAATAGCTTTTACTCCTTTAGACTTGGTATTTTTTCAGATTTAATTTTTTTCGTCGGTATGTCCATTACTGCTTGTTTTTCATTATTTCCTTAAATATTCAATGTCAAAGGGCATCTTTAATTCTCGCCCTCTGTATTTTTTGGCAAACCGATCCAAAATAGTATATAATTATGACGCTTCCTTTTTTTTTTTATTTAGGCGACATACAGTGTTTACTGCTCTTGATTCCCAAAAATCATCGCAGAAAGTACGATGTTTAAATGAAGAAGAATAAAGATATTTTTATTTTTTATTTTTATCATCAATATGATCTTCTTAATGATAACTGTATTTAGAGGCTGTTTTCTCATAGTTATGATCACTGACATGTTTGAATACATATGTACAGCTCAAAAAAAAATAAATAAATAAATAATAATTATCTTTTCATAGATGCAAACTATAAGTTTTTGTTTCTAAAGTTGGTGCTGGTACATGACAACAAAAATGTTTAGTACGATACGCGGACAATGTCTGACTAATCGGTGACATTAATTTTTCTAAAAGATTTAGTTCATCTATACTATCAGCACTTTCAATAATCGAACATATTTCCGTTTTCAAACGATCCTTATATGAAGATATTTCGGTATAATCATGATCAGACATAACAGTCGCTTTTAACTCCTGTAAAATATACGCTTCAGTGACATTTGTCATAAGATCCATTTGCGGAGTAGAGGACGTAGATTGTGATACCATATCCAACTGTTGTGCAGGCTCTGCAGTAACCGTAGTCACAACCATATGATTAGGATCAGAAGTTGTAGTAACTACTAATTGTTGGGAAACTGTGTCCGGTGTAACTACAACTTGTACTGGAGTATCATTAGATTCTGCCATATGAATATCTTGTGTAATGGTATTTGTTGCGATAGTAATGTGGTCCGGCGGATTTTCTAATACTTCCGTCCACTTATCTTTATCATCTTGTGTTATACTAAGTTCTGGTTGCGACGGTGATGCAACTATCACTTGAGCTGTGGGAGTATTTTGTTCTTGAGCTGTTTGAGTTAATTGAAGTGTTGGCAATAATGCAGGCAGGCTTCTTAGCGCCTGGCAAACAAGATGTATATGCCGACACATATTCCATCTGTAAGAAGAACAATACGTTAAATAAATAAGCATATTCAGTTAAAGTATTGAAATGAATGTTGTCATCCTAATTAGCAGCTATTTATGATTAAATAGGATTAGATTTCTTGAAAGCCCCAAATTATATGTATCTTTACAAATAGCATTCAAAAATGTGAGTGGGTCCGCAATGCTGGATAACATCCGGTACTTTATCCGTCGTAGCATGCATATTAGTTTTGTTTCTGACCGGTTTCAGATTTTCATCCATCATCAGAGCAAATTCACCTAGTTCGTGTAGAGAGTTCACTTCAACGAAACATTTCATTGAAGTGAACTCTCTACACGAACTTGGTGAATTTGCTCTGATGATGGATGAAAATCTGAAACCGGTCAGGAACAAAACTAATATGCTTGCTACGACGGATAAAATACCGAAGCATTCAAAAACCTTATAATCCTTTTTTTTATAATTTCTTTAAATAAAAACGCTTCTAAATTTGAACTTAGTTCTTGAACTCAACTCTTAATGGAGGAATCTGGTAAAGGTAAGGGCACAACACTGCTGGATGTCATATCAACTACAAAAAATCTGGATGAATTTTCACACAGTCGGGATTTCAACTCCCAAAGAAGCAAACTTTGCTGGGAAAATTGCACTCACTAGAAGAATTGCCCAGTAAAGACGGCCAACTAGTAGATTCGAGCAGAAATATTATCAACAGCCAAACCTAACAAGAGATCCTTTAAAGCCAAGAAAATCAGACTTAAACTCTAGAATAAAGGGACGTG
This sequence comes from Triatoma infestans, assembly GCA_011037195.1. Taxonomy (NCBI): domain Eukaryota; kingdom Metazoa; phylum Arthropoda; class Insecta; order Hemiptera; family Reduviidae; genus Triatoma; species Triatoma infestans. The sequence continues at coordinate 66,593 of JAAEAF010003311.1, read as the reverse complement.
AGGAGGCGCATAAACTGGCTGCTGTAAGATATAATCCTCTAATATAGAGGAAATAAAGAAATTATTAATGTATATATTTATTAAATTAATGCATATATTTTCTTATTATAATATAATATCTTTTCTTTATAAAGAAAATGTAAGGCAGCTCTTAGAGACAAAGGAATTCTAAGAAAGCTATTCTACAATAGAATAGTCCATTGATTGTTGTGGTGAATCTGATGTATAGTCCATTGACACTAAGGAAAGAAAGATATTCCGTAGCTAACTTTATAATGTTCAATTTATCATGATTAACTTAGAGGATTTGTATAAACTGGGTTAGATGCAAACACTATACTCTCCAGTTTGAATAACAATTTGGCAAGAGGCCATTACATGTCTTGTCGAAAAATTGAAGCTATCCGAAGATCCCTTGAAAGAGATTATCTAAGCAGATTAAAAAACGCACTGATGTTATTTTTCGATCAACAAGCCCCTGAAATCAAAACAATTTCCAAATCGATGGAAGAAAAGTATTATTAGGTTTCAACATAGAGCAAATCTGTGTTGTCACTCCTGAAAAACGCATCCTGAAGATGGGCGAACCCCCAAAACCGGTCGATGACCACAAAATGAAGCAGGCTACCACGGAAAATGTCTCTGATGCTTTCCAGCTCTGCGGAACCAACCACCACAACTATTATTTGTTGCTTGGGCTGTTTCAAATTTTGAACTCAGAAAGAAACCTCTTGGAATTTTAAATTAATCATAGAATTTTAACATTTATGACTAAATACTTACCTAATGGAAGAATCCGGGCAAGAACAAACAAAGGCGTGTATGCATACCGCACAGGAGTCACATCTCAGCTTGCACAAGCAATCAGGATGAGCAGGCGTAACTTTATGCCTGCCATTAGAAGTACTAGATTTTGATGATATTACTATCCAGGAATCACCATCCTGTTCTACCTCAGCACCGCTTGAAGAAAGCTCTGCAGCAGCTTTGTGTCTTTTGACTACTTCTCGAAGAGCACTTGCAATATTAGCCTTATTAATCATTGCAAACTGATCGAACAATTTGTCTTTTACGAATCGCATAATAGCATGCATTACCTTATCTAATCGTTTCACACCTTTTCCACGATTGTAAATATATTTCAATGTTTTGTGCATTCTTTCAAGATGAAGTATCGAATCTATGCCAGTGTCCTGTCGATAACATGAAGCCCAGGTCTGCGGATTCTCCTTGTACTGTCTGAAATATTCTGCAAAACTGATGGTATCTGGATCAGTTTCCATTTCGTGGAATACTTGATTTAACATAAAGTTGAAATTTATTACTTCTTTTTCGTCGAGCAAGGTCCTCACTTTCTTGTAAACCTCCGCCTGTTTATTCTTACTGCTGATCTTCTGTAAATTTAGCCGCCAAGCTCTATCAACATGCCATGAACAATATAGTCTAGTAGTGGGTGCTAACATCGCACAATTCCAGGCATCATAGAATGCACACTCCACATCTGACATGAATACATTTGGTTTTATAGGCTTTAAAGAACGAAGCGATTCTCTCAGAACGGTGAAAAATATATAAAGCGCTGTTTCATCGCTGCGGCTGGTAACTAGGAACGAACATGGAAAACACTGTCTCACTTCGTTTAAAACTAGAAGTGTAAAAAGCTGATAATCTACTGAGCCTAAACTATGAGTGCCATCGACACAAATTAAATCTCCACCAAATTTCTCCAGCATATCCAATTGAGCATCATTCATCACAACTAGTACGAAATCTTGTTCTTCTAAATCAGGACAATTTGGTAAAACTTTACCCTGAGGTTTAAAAAATCTTACGACTGCTTCTTTTGACTGAACTTCTTCAACCCATGATTCAACGCCATCAGGAATACTTTTATGCCTTGCACAATCGTGACTCAAATTATATGACAATTCTATGTTATAAAGATCAGAACGTGTTAAGAGATGGACTCTTTCAAGATTATCATTAGTTATCGAGTTCCTAATATCATTTAGAATACAATCAAAAGGAGTATTTTCCGCCAGTTTCTTTGCTATTTCTTCTCGTTCCAGTTTGTTCAGATTTATCCTAACCAAATCCATGGTGTGACCAACGTGAGTGTTGATAAATTCTACTTGGACTCCACCTTTTGGAGATATTGTAACTTTCATTTTCGCCGGGCAGAAGGCATTTATTTTATTGCTTCCAACTTTCTTAGTTTTTCTAATGTTCTTACCAGTTAACCTGGAAAACCCAGCACGGTGGCATATATAATCTATTTTTGTAGTACCTCCTTTGTTCACACGATTTTGTCTTACTTTTACAAATTGAGCAATAGTTTTACGTTCAACATCATTTTTCCACGACTCGAAAGCGGTCATTGACGAAAAAGTGAAATTTTCATACATTACTTCTATGTTGTGGTCATCTTCATAATGGGATAGCATATCGTCTTTTTCACCTGTATAATCACAACCAGACTCCGGACAGTTGAAAATAACTGCAGGCCTTTTGTGTATTGATCTGTTAGAAAGATGAGCACTCCTAACGTGCCGCCTTAAATTGTTACGATGCGTATATGATTTAACACAATCTTTACAAAAGTAACGGGTCTCCTTTACATCCATTTGTATTTCCAAAGGATAACTCACATCAATTACAGACACTATAGGAACATTCAAAAACTACATAATCACAATAAATAACAGTGACTGAATTATAACCTCCATCGAGGTTAGAGTATACATCATCAATGAATCGATGTGTCATTCGTTTTCTAGTAGTTCCTATCAGCATCTTCGACTCAGTAACAAAATTATTCATAAAAAGAAGAAATATACATAAGCATTTTGATGATTTGGGTACTCTATTATTTTTTATCTTTTTTCATTTCGATTTTTGAAGGATATCCACAATAAAATTATATTCAGTTCAGAACTATAAAACGACTGAAAAAATCTATACCCAATATAATATATTCTATAAGATTGAATGCTTCTATTTATAATAGCACAAAAGTTGTTTTTTTTCATTTGGCACATAATGGTTGGAACTATAATTTCACAAATCATCGTTTTCAATAAGAGTTTAAGAATCGAAATTTACAAAATTTTAGTTTTATTGTAATCAGAAAAAAAGATTAGTGAATTGGAGTTGATTTTTTTTGTTTTTGTTTGGAGGAAACACCAAATGAAATTAGGGGCGAGAACCCTAACAGTTCGACTTCAAATGACTATGCCGGTTAATCGTCTCTTCATTCATCGTTATTTTTTTTTTTACTTTTTTTTTTTAGAATTATTGTTATCACCTGAATGTAACACTAACTGAATCACATAAATTATCTATATGCAAATTTGGCGCAATTCGGTCTTCAATTTTTTTACTATTTAAATAAGAATAAAAGAATTACTTAAATTTCTAGAATTTTTTTCATTTGCTAATTCATATAGCCACAAGCAAAATGGTATATTCTTCTTGAAATAATAATGGATTACTTCTCATTTCTTTTTGTACTCATTCTCTAAGATCTTCCGGATAAACTTACCTTAGTATAGTTTTCGGTTTGAGTTCTGGCAAAATAAACCATACAATCCAGTGCCAGCATCCCAGGCGGAGTCTCTGTGAAATCTAATGCAGGATTGATGTCGTATTTAAAGCCTAACTTTTTGTAATCCTTAGCAAACACACCTAACTGCTTCCTCGCTACTGAATCAGTACCAATAGTACCTTCAGTATCAAATGCTATTTTTCGAAGCTCTTTAATCTTATCATGTGCATCTTGATCCTGTGAGGTAGATTTATATTAAGTAAATATTGTAATTAAAAGTTTGCCTTTAAAGACCTGATTATTTAGTTTTGTGTACGAAATGTTACCTGAGTGTCCATTTTTGTTCTCATTCTTGGTTCGAGCAATCCTAACAAATAGCTCTGATACACATAGAGTTGGTGTGCCATCTCCGCGCCAACCTGTAAAAACAAGGATTTACGTGAGAATACACACACAAAATAAAAGTAGGCTCGATCCTTTTCATGAAAAAGAACATTGACAGCAAAATAAACTTACTTGACCAGATGGTTGGATAATATATGTAAGGATTGCATTTCTAACTTGCTTGGAACATAGTTTTATAGCAAGTGTTTTACGTTTACTTGCATCGGCTTTGGCCAAGAATGCGTTGATTAAAGCCAACGTGTTTTGCTGAATTACCGGATTTTGCGTTTGTAAATGTTGTTCTAATATATGAAACAGAACTTCCTTTTCTACTTGTGCATACTTTCCTGTACTATTCACTATAATATTTTCAAGAATTGAAAGAGAAGCTTGAATAACTTTACCGTCTTGTTGTACAGGACTGTTATTTACATAACTAGCAATAGTAGTTATAAATGGTCCTTCAAGTATTTCCCATGAAACAATACCATGATCCATTAGTTCAACAAATGATTTAAGAAGAAAAGCGAGCATATTTCCTTTCATTTTACCACCTCCTATTAAAGATATCACCAATGATAGGCCTTGTTTATTAATGAATTCTTGAACAAATGTAACATCAGTACTAAGATCTGTTAATTTTTCCAAAGAATCAGTTTTCTCTTCTAAGGTACCATTGTGCAAGGTATGTAGAATATCTGTTGCGGTCTTTGAAGGGGAATAAGATAAACGTAATACAGAACCATTTTTCACTTCATTTCTGTTTTTTTCTGTTATATAATTAGTATTATTTTTCTCTGAAAACTGAAGTGCGTACTGATCAGCTTCGGATAGACCCCACCCATTGCACAGATCTTGTATGATACCAGCTAAGGGTTGTTTTTGATTAAACAATATAAGTTGCGGAACATATAAGCTGTGATCGTCCATTTCCACGGCGATTTTGACGATGTTAGCATCTTTGTTGGTCGTCATTACCGGGTTCTTGAAGAATGAAGACTGTAAACAGAGTAAACTTCAATAAATATAACCTAACTAGTAAACAGGAGTAAAGCCTTCCGTATTATCGATATCTTGAGGAGGGGTTAAGGCGACTGACGTTTTTTTGTTCTTTGTTGGTTTCTATACACAGAAGTGAAGGACGTCGTAGTATAAGCCAATGACTAGTTAATCAAGTTTTATGTTTATAATGAAAACTTCGTAAATATGATTCAGTTTTAAGGTATGATTGTTAGAACTATGTAAGCAAATATTGATTCACTATATATTCCTTTTTTATATAAACAAATTTGACTTTTTAAATAATGTTTTAAATTTATGTGTTTTTTTTTTTAGTGAAAATACTAGTCAGCTCCATAGATCAATTCCAAAGATAGTGGGGTCAATTGCTGAGAGAACATGGATTTTATTACAAATACGAGGCCACTCTTACAAAGAAGTGATACAGATAGTGATTTTGATGAAGACCCAATTGCTGATAGAAAAGAGGGTTTAGATGATGAAGTTGATATTAAGGATACTAGGCCTTTATTCAATTCATGGGAACCAACAGATCGGTAATTGATCTTTAGAGTGAGAATGTGTTTTGATTACAAAATGTTGTATTAGTTTCTCAGGAAAATTTTACTTCTAGGTACAATATTGGTTATATAATATTTTATATATTAGGAACGATCATCCTTCTTCCATGGTTTTTCTTCATAACAGCCGAAGAGGTAATCAAGGAGCTTCTTACTTACAATCAAATTACAAACTATTACAATGAATTTTTCCACTTTACATTTAATTAACTGTTGGTGGTTGCAGTATTGGATGTACAAGTTTAGAGCATTGAATACAAATGTAACTCTCACCGAAAATGGAAGATCTGAATTGCAAGCATGTTTCACTTCATATATGACAATTGCTGCCACTGTACCATCTACATTGTTTTTGATTATCAATCCACTGATTAATCACAAGTGAGTCTCATTATATCTAGATGCATTCTAATTTTCTGGAAGGAATTTAATTCAGAATTACTTGCATTATTTTCTTTGCCAATAAATATGTTTTTACATATTTATTCTACAGGATTTCATTGAATATTAGAATGATTGGTTCTCTGTTGACTATGTTGATACTTTTCATTGTTACCACAGTTTTCGTGAAAATCAACACAGATTCATGTAAGTGCTTACCTTCTTTTAGAAAATGATTTATATAACGTAACGACTCTTTGAATAAATATTTTATGTATGCATTTTTTTCAGGGCAAAATGAATTTTTTCTCCTCACTCTTGGGATTGTGGTAGCTCTGAATAGTAAGTTTTATAAATATGTCCTATACTCCAGTGAATATTATTTTTTAATATATATAATGTTATGGGGTTATATAACATGGTTATTTCATAGTATCGCAAACTAACCCTCAGGTCTTGTTCTTATCTACTTTTGATTATATTACATAATTTAAAAGTAAAATTTCTAAGAATACGTGAGATTAATGACGAGGTTAATTATGTATGATTAACTGCGTATGTATGATCTGAGTTGATTAAAGATGTCCATTTTGTTTACTCCAATTTGTTAAAAAAATAGTAGGTTCTTCTTGCGTTTTGATTTGCGAGAAATTTTTTTTTTCTTTTGTATGACCTAGCGGTGTTTATTTACTGCACTATTGAGTACAGGCATCCAGAGGGAGTGGTTTAAATTAAGACCTGGAAGTTTTAATTTAGCTTCCTTTAGTAGTTATGTTCGTATTTAGATCTAGTGGTCTATAAAAGTGACTGGTAGGGTGACTGGTACAAGTGAGTGTCATGTATGGTAAACTGAAGTTTAGTTGCGGTAAACCCAAATAATTACATATTGTAATGTATGTTAAAAGGAGAGAGTTAGAGAGATTGGGTTTAAGAGATTAAATAAACTGGAATAAATGCTGAACACTGTATAATGAAAGAGAGATACAAAGTGCCAGGACTTTACACATATAATAGCAATTTAGCGAGAGATTCAGACTGAGTGATGAGAAGGGTAGTAATGCGCTGGCAGTAGATTATCATGATAATGGTGAAGTACTTTTTCACGCAATCCCAACGGTACTAGTGTACAATTATCTGAAATTGTGATTAAAAGGCCTAGATCGTAAATTTTGTAATTTTTGGCATTTCTAAGCTGCTGACATTCTGGATCGTCAGCTTGTTGCTAAGCAATTTCGAGTCTATAGTGGGATAATACTCATCATCAATTGTTGTTTGGTCAGTATTGGTACAACCTAAGTATCTGCTTAGAGCATCAGCATGCGCGATTTTTCCCCGATATGTATTCTATGTAAAAATCAAATTCGCTTAATTTAAGCGAACATCTGTGTAGTTTGGAATGAGGGTCTTTTAGATGTTTGAGCTAGTGTAGAGCTGAGTGGTCAGTAATTAGTTTGAAGTTGTATTATGTAACGATACTGTTTGCAAGCAAAGAGAATAGCTAACAATTCTCTTTCTGTTGTACAAAGTTTGGATTCAGTATCTGTAAGTATGCGAGAAGAAAAGCTATGGGACTTTCTTCACCAATTATTTGTTAATTGAAAATTGCTGAGATGCCTATGTTACTTGCGTCCGTCGTTAAAATAAATTCATAATCGGAATTGGGGTATGCCAGAATAGGTGGTGAAATGAATTTTTATTTAAGAATTTCAAATGCCGATGTACATTGAAAAGACCATACAAACTTTATATTTTTTTTAGTTAAGTCAATTAAAGACTTATCTTTTCCACAAAATTATGTATGAATTTGCCGTAAAAATCTACAAATCCTAGAAATGCTCTAACATCCTTTAATTTTTCGAAACTGGATAGTTTTAACTGCTTTTACTTTTTCGTAATCTGGAGAAACGCCTTTTTTGTTTAATGTATAGCCTAAATAGTTGCATTAGTCTTTGAAAAAAGTACATTTATTTAGATCTATACAAAGGTTGCCCTGTGGTAATTTGGTTAGAATTGTTTGTGTGGATGCTAAATGTTCAGTGAAAGTCTTACCGTGAAAAATTAGTATGCATCAATCAATGTGTTACATATATTACCCGTGTAACCCGATAAAATTTTACCCTGAGACGCTGGTAGGACTCGCTAGCGTTCTTTAAACCGAATGAAAGAGTGAAGAATTTATATGTGCCGAATCGAGTAATGAATGTAGTTTTGTCTCGTGATGATTTGTCAATTCTTATGTAATGAAATGCAGTTGATATGTTGAGTGTCGTGAAGTATGTTGTGTAATGTGTAATGTAGATAAAATGTATTGGATATCTGGAAGAGGATAGATCTTGGAAGTGGTCTTTACGCAAATCAACCATGTACCTGTACTGTTTTCGTAACTGGGTTATGCCGTTTGCATCGACTTTTGTCTGATCTTTTTGACGAGAATTACAGAATGAGCCAGTTACTAGTTCGATAATGAGCTAGTTCGATTATTCCTCTATCCAGATTATCCTGTATGAGTGCATTTAGTATGGGGGCTTCTGAATGTGAAATTTGGTGAAAGGTCGAGTGGAATGCATGCATATGTATATGTGATATATATACAGTATCATATATGTATATATATATATAATACAGATATATATAAATATAGTATATAACATGATATATATGATATATGTATATACAATACACACTGGTAGGTATATATGTGATATATATATATATATATATATATATATGTGTGTGTATATGTATGGTATATGTTTAGTATATGTATGTATATGTATATATATGTATAATATATATAGTATAATATATATTATATGTTAAGTGATTACATATATATTAAAATTAAGTGATTGAAATAATAAAAATTAATTCACATAAGCACATTTTATAATATTTATATAACTATATAAATATATCATAGTTATAAATATTATAAAATGTGCTTATGTGAATTTAATTTTTATTATTTCAATCACTTAATTTTAAATTGTGTTAGCTTGAAATCGTTATTTAATTTAATTTTAAAGTTATTCTGATTATTTAATTGTCAAGTGAATCTCCCTCCAACAACAGAGTTTAAAAATTAGACCCCCACTTGTTGTTTCCATTTTAAGGGAAAATTTGACCCTTCAACAACCCAAACATGTGTTCCTTTCCCACCCAGCTGACCATACCTCCCTTTGACCTAGTTTAAGAGTTTAGTTTTAAAATACAATTAAAAAAGACCAGTCAGTGTATAAACTGAATTTGCTCTGTGCAAGTCTGTGTTAACACACTGGCTGACAAACGCATCCTGAAGATAGGCGAACGCCCGAAACCGGTCGATGACCACAAAATGAAGCAGGCTACCACGGAAAATGTCTCTGATGATTTTATGTGTCCATGTAGTATGTTATATCTGCTTTTTTAATTTAAGGCGGGTCAACATCTATGGTCATTGGCGCCCGGAGCCTTCTCAGTGCACTGCCGGCCTCCGGACAGTGTTCTCTCGTTACAGACAACACTGTCCATCATCGGGCGTGAGCTGTAGAGGCTCCTAGGAATAAAAAATCTAAGGGCAGCACAGCGGGACTCGAACCAGGGTCCTCCGCGGGAGTCCAGTGCGCTTACCACTTAGCTATTCCCTTGCCTTGTTATATCAGTAATTTTATTTTGTAGTCCTTGTCATGTGTAAATGTGTCATAGAATGGAGAGAATGTTTCACGATTTTTTCTGTTTATTGTGGAGAGAGATATGTCAGATTTTGTCATAATTGTTTTGAAAAGCGTATAATTGTGTTTTTTCTTTGTGTGGAATGGAATTCATAGTTGTTGAATGGAATTTATAGTGTGTTTGTGCGATGAATTGTGTGTCCTAGATTTTACTGAATGTGGGCGATTGGGAAATGTTTTGTGAGGAGATTTCGTGTTTTGTAGTGTTTATTAGTGTAATTGCACAAGCACTATTATGAACGTTTGTCAGTGTGTGTGGTGAGTAAAGTTCTGTAGAGAGACTGTCATGTTGTGTTAGAAGTATGGAGCCGTTTGGAATTTTTGTATGAAGTGTGTATTTGTTGACTACGTGTGTGCGTACCGGAAATTATGATTTTGTGTCTGGTTGATAATGTTTTGGGGAGTATTGTGTCTTGAATGCTGTTGATGGGAATTATTGTGATGTCTGATAAAAATGGAATGACTTTTTTATTGGTGATGATGCTCTGATTTTTGAAATTGACGTTTGCTCTGAATTTAGTAAGTAGGTATCTTCCAATTATTTGAAATTCATTTTTTAATTGGGAGACTATAAATTTACCTGTAATTTGTGTATTAATAATTGCTGGTGGATTAAAAGTGGATGAACATGATTTTGTAGCACATCTAAAGTATATCAATATCCGGTGAAGATACTTCTGGAGTACCATTAGAGAATTTGCTTCTTGCATCAAAAATGATAATCGATGCATTACAAGTACGCGAAGAATGTATGAAAATGTCGAATCAATCGTTTTCATTGTTGACAACTAGGTTTTTAAGATCCGGCAAGGAAGGACCAGATATTGATCATCATATGCACGATGATAAGAAAATTGTTGAAGATCACCCAGTGCATGCACCGCAAAGCACAGAAAACAATTTTTACAACAGTTTACAACGAGTCAGCAACTTCTACTACCCTTCTCATCACTCAGTCTAAACTAATTTCTATTACGTATACGTGTAAAGTCTTGGCAGTTTGTGTCTCTCTTTCATTATACAGTGTTCAGCTTTATTCCAGTTTATTTCATCTCTTAAACCCAATCTCTCTAACTCTGTTCTTTTTGCATCTATTATACATATCAAATAATATTTAAAAAAAATATGTTTATACGTTATTAGTTCTGGATACCCCTAGGATAGCAATTTTCCTGAAGAAATGGTTAGCCTACTTTCCACATATTCGTGCAGGCGTAGGGCAGGTTTGATCGCCAGAATCATCTATCACTTCATCAAAATCAGTTCTGAAGAATTAGCTAGCTACCTATCTTCTCCGCGTGATTTCATATTCATTTCAACGATTTCGCTGAACGACTAAAACTTAAAGTTTCTAACTAATTAAACCTCTTATACTTTAAAAATCTTATATATCAAAGTCGTCTTAATATAAATTTTGATTTCGGGTAATCCTTCAGATTCCACCATCAAGTAATGGACCAAAAACCTTCCGTATTACTTTTCTCACGTTCATTTTCTTACTCAGTGTTCTGGTTTCGGTCCTTTAGGTGAGAATTCGGAAATGCTTATTTGATAAAATTTATTGCTTTATAATAAAATAGAAACTAGGGTTTCAAAATATACAAACAAGATTTCTTTAAAGCATAGATTTTAATTAAGAGATACACCTGTTGTTATTATGATTATATTAGTTTTTATTATTACAGTTGCTTCGGCTATCCTACAAAGTGCAGTATTTGGTGTAGTTGGCAGATTTCCGTCTCGTTACATTGCCGGTACAGTTAGTGGCCAAGCGTTGGGTGGAATCATGGCAGCCGTGGCAGAAATTGTATCACTTACTGTTGGTGCCTCACCTATACTTTCCGCTCTAGTCTATTTCGTAATGGCCGACGTTTTCATCATTGTTTCAATATTATCTTACATGTTTTTAGCTTCAACGGTCAGTATGTTTTATTTAATATCGCTTTGTAATGATAATAAGAAAAATGAACGAAAACCTATACATTTTTCCTGTTTTTTTAAATACAACTTTTCCTTAAATGTCTATGAAATTTAATGTGTTTAAGTGGTTTTATTTAGAAATTTACTTTACTTCATTACCTTACATATGAAACGATTAAAAGAACATACAATTAAATGAAAGAAAAATACAGTTCACTCTCAGATGACTCAAATTACTTCTAGACAACAGATTCACGTTGTCATCTTGAGGCGTTTTCAATCGGTTGAACCTGCTGTTAAACGCTGCTAATTTAAACTTAAATATTGTGTCCCAAAGAACATTAAATCCAATCCATCCAAGTTATGGTCTCTTAATAATCCCAACTATCGCACTCTATTCACTCTACATTCTTCCTCTACCCTGTTCTTCCTGACATTTTGTCTGCCTTGGCCTGCTCTTTTAATTTCTCTTCTTTTGGTAGTCAAATTTTCGACTAGCTATTCCACCAGAAATATATATTTTAAAGACCCCTTGCTCCGAAAAGAAAACATTTTTAGTGAATAGTACATATATTTGGTATGTGTGTGATCAGAATAACTCAAAACATGAAACATTGTAAGAAGCTCAAACGAATATTCTGTTTAGATATCACCAGGGGAAGTTTCTGTCGACATCCGTCAACTGAAAGTGTTACCTTACTTTATCGTTTTTGTCATTTCTTTCGCGAAATCCCCGAAAACAGCTCCAATTATTTGCCTTAAACTTAGATATTTAGGCCAATCTCTTTTATTTTAAAAATGCCTCAGAAAATTGATGTAATGTGTTTTGAAAATTCCACCAAAAATACCATTTCTCATATTCTTTTATTATTCAACCACTTATGTAAATATGTTGCGAAAATTCTGTATTAGAAGAAAATTTATTAATTGTTAGTTGAAATATGTAGTGAGAAAAGTCGTGAAGATTCCCCCCTCCCCTTTCTTACTATTGTTCAATTCAAGTACACGCCTGAAAATGTTTTGACGCTTTAATGATTTAACTTTAAGTGCTGAAGTTCATGTTTCCACACTATTTTACAGAATAGGCGAATGCCCAATAGTAGCGAATTGATAGAAAAAGGAACTGGCCAAGGGGTTAATATCTCAGTTTTTCCAATATTGTGTTTTAAAAAAAACACCTAATCAGTTCACTTAGACATCTAAAAAGATAACGTCCTAATCTTTACTAGTTTCAAACTTGCTTCCAAGTTACTATCTTGTTACCATTGCAGGGTTTATCCATTTTCATATATTGTTTAAATTAAAAAAAAAATTTTGTTTTAAACTCAGTGCATGTAATAATTTTTTTTTATAGCTATTTTTTAAATACCATAGTAAAGAAATACCGAGACACGGTTCGATACAGTATAAACCAGTACATAGTTTGGACAAGGAAAGTCCAATTGTAAGAGATATTTCTTATACAGGCATACTTGGAAAGGTATTTATCTTTTATATATAATTCTCAACAAAATAGAACATTTCACTATTCAACAATATATTTATATCTCTTATTTTTTTAGATCTGGGTGCATGGTATGTCATTGTGGTATTGTTTTGTAGTAATGTTCTGTGTCTATCCAGCCATCACAGTATTAGTGAAATCGGTGGATGAAAGCAACAAATCCGAATGGAGTGGTGTGTATGCTTAATTACTGTTTATTATTATTATTATTATTATTATTATTATTATTATTATTATTATATATATATCGACCAGAATTTCTTGATCGCCCTCCCTCGGAAAAGGAAAGAAACCGGAAGCCGAAAAGAATATGAAAATCTTTTGGTACAGATACGTTTGAAATAAGGGGACTAAACTAAACTAGCCTTGCAACATCAATTCATGAAGGATCAAGGCTACTTTTATTTGGAAAGGTTTTTGTTAAGCACGTCGCACTTCTCTGATCTTGGCTTCCAGTCTGCTAACTGTAGCTCCCCAATTTTTCTGGCGATGTTGGGTCCACATAATAAATACCTCCCAAGGACTCGAACCTTTTTTTAGAAGAATAAGTGAAAAATGCATTCATTCTTCCTAAGCCAATCTTTGGGCTGTTCAGCCATTCGACTCGCAATAGAGCTTTTTCCAACCAGTAAAGAATTTGCTTGATGCTCTAGTGAGTCTGCCGAGATCATACCTCTTAATTTCATACTTCTTCCATATCTCTTAATTCAACATCTATTGTCATTGGCGCCCGGAACCTTCTCAGTGCACTGCCGGCCTCAGGACAGTGTTCTTTCGCTATAGACAACACTGTCCACTACCGAACAGTGAGCTGTAGAGGCTCCTAGGAAGAAAATAATCTAAGGGGCAAGCATTGGACTCCACTAGATTATTTAATATTATATATTCGAACAATGATTGACAAAACTCTCCTAATTCTAGTCTAGCGAGCTGAAGAATTTAATATCACCCGGACCTTTTATCTTAGGCAGGTTGGGTGTAACGGCAGTAAATGAACAGTTTAGCTCGGATAGAGGCCACAATATTAGTGCGCTCAAAAGAGTTATATGAGCAGCATCTTGAATACTTGGCGTAAAAAAATAATTTGACATCTCAGGAAGCACAAGAAATGAACCAGGAGACCAACTTGAAACAACTCTGTAGATATAAGTAAATGAAAAAGTAACTTTTCCAACGTTAGCTGAGATGTAAGCACAAAAAATCAACTATATCAAGAAATTTTGGTCGACACTAGTAAAAATATCTACAGTATGGTCTTTTAGGTTTCCGCGGCCATTTTCATGAAAAACACTTGAAAAGCACTTCTGGGTTAAGAACGCGTCAGTGGTTTGCTAGAAACCGACGTTTGGCCCAAGATCCAATGAGCTTTTACTTGCGAACCACTGCCGCGATGTCAATTCGAAAACTTGAGTGGTATTCATGAAAATGGCCGCGGAAACCTAAAAGATCAGATAAATAATTATTTCTACCATTATGATTATAATTTTGTTTATCTTTTATTTCAGATATTTATTTTGTTCCTGTTATAACATTCCTACTTTACAGTTTTTGCGATTATTTAGGACGTATCATTTCTGGTTATCTTCAGTGGGTAAGATTTTTCATTCATATTTTGCGGATCTTAAATTTATAGTTTTATGTCATGATTATGGTTGTGCACGTATATAATAAACTAGTAATTTGATCATCGAATTAATATGTCTTGTTAAAGAAATATCCTTGGAAAGGCATTTTCATTTGTATCATTCTACCAAATAGAAAAAAATTATGCCAATCCCTTCATCGTTTCCATTCACAATAAATAATAGTCTAATTATTCTTTCTATTTCATTCCCTTTCTTTCTTCTACGAATGAATTTTTTGTCTTTCTTTTTCAGCCAGAAAAGGAAAGTTGGATAATAGCAGTAATAAGTATTGTTCGTACAGTTTTTATTCCTTTAGTGATGATGTGCAATGCTCAACCACGTCATCATCTTCCAGTGGTCATTGCATCCGATTGGCTTTATATATTAATAATAATTGCATTCGGATTATCAAATGGATATCTGGCCAACATTACCTTTATTACGGTACCAAAGTAAGATATAATTTGTTTTCCCTTTTTTTTTAATCTAATTTGCGAGATATCTTGTGAGATATCTCGTCATAGTGGGAACAGTGCTTCTATCTAAGCTCTAAAGGATGAATCAGCATTAGTGTGTGCATGAATCCAGCACATGTGTAGCATGAATCAGCAAACGGCTCTTTTCAGAAGACGGTAGCATAGAGCACCTATGGAGGTCCACCTATGTTCATATGGTAGGGTTCCAGAGTTGGAAAAGCACGAGATTTTTACGTCATTTTATGATTATCGACTTATTTTGGGCGCTCACCCATCTTCATATGTCTCGATAAACAGTGTGATATCACAGACTTGCATAGGGTATAATAAGTTTAATATAATCGCAGATAATTTTATTCAATTTGTGCACCGAAGTTCTGTGGCTGAATTGGGAATGGGATATCTTTGACCTTAGTCCTGGTGGTTATTTAATGAAATGTAGCTGTTGCTGATGCACAGAGGTTCAGCTTAATGTATGAATATCCTTACCGTCGATTAAAGAATACTAGGATTAGATTTTGTCAGAGACATTTTCCGTGATAGCCTGCTTCATTTTATGGTCATCGACCGGTTTCGGGCGTTCGCCCATCATCAGGATGTTTTTGTTGAGCACTGTAATAACATAGACTTGCATAGAGCAAATACGTATTACGAATAAATACGCTGATGCTTTCCAGCTCTCGGAACCAACCACCACAACAGTTATATTTTGTATATCGCAACTTTTTTATTCGAGGAAATGTGTTGATGTTTAGAGGAAGTGGCTTAGCAAAACAGTATCAAATCTTCTGTTACTACTTTACCTTGTATGGTGTAGTTAGTTATTCGTAAACTATGGAATAAAAAAAACCTTGAATTGTATGATGATGAAGTATTTGGTTTAACACACATTATGTGCATCTGCACGTCCTAGACGCAGTGTTTAATGTTTTAGGAATCACAGTTGAATACCGGCAGAGATGTCAAGATTCCAAGTATATGAGTTTGGTATTTAATATAAATTTAAATTTGCCGCCAACGGCGTATAATAATTTTATTTTGGAGGGGTGTATTGTACTACCTTGATAATAATTACTAATTTATTAGGCTGTGTCCTAAGAATAGAGAGGGAGTAACCTATACATTTTCACCTCTCTCAGTCAGTCGCTATGCAATACTCGGAGTCGCCATTTTAAGCTCGAAGGAGTGAGTCTTTATGCAACACTTCCTTGAATAGGTCGCAGGTAATACCTATACAATTCATGACCGTTCGGTTGCCCTTAGTTGTGAAAACCTAAGTTTGTTACTTCTGGTTTCCTAGGTAGTGTAAGTAAACTGATCCTTTTGTCGACTTAACAGCTCGGTTCTCTCGGGCCTTTATGAGCTTATTATGAAACCACATGGTTGTTACTTCCGGTTGGGTTCGCTCCGTGTAACTTCTGAGGTCTCATTTAATTATTATCAACAATCATCAGCCAAATAGCAGTGTATTGGTCAAGACTCAAGAGTTGGATCCACATACGAATTATTTCCTTATTCCTATTTTTCCTCTCCCTTTTTCCTCGCTATTTCAAGGTAAGCGCCATTCCTATGGCTTATTGAAAGTGATAATAAATAATATTTACTACCCATTTTTAATTTATATTAAAATTTAATTTATATATCCATTAAATTTAATTTATATATTCATTTTTATATTCAATAAATCAATAGATTTTAAGAGATTTTCCTTAAACGATACAAATAATCCTTTTTTCTTTTAATTACAGAATTAATTTTGAAAAACTTTTTAAATTACAGAATTGTGAGTGCTCATGAACAAGAAGTGGCTTCCACAATGTTAGCAGCATTTCTTGGCGTTGGCCTTGCTTGTGGCTCTGCGATCAGTCTGTTTCTTGTAAAATTATTATAATTTTCCGTAAATATTGTATTTGGTTTACAATCATTCTTCCCGGTACTTAGAATCGTATGAAATTTTTGTTTCATAATTTATATTTATTTTAGACAATTTAAATGATAGACACCAAATATTCGTAAAAATGTCTATTTTTTTCGTTTTTTTAATTTCTTCTTACTTTTTTTTTGTGTCTAATGCTTTAACCGTTGAGCATTTATTGTTTATTACAATCAATTTTATTACAAAAGAACGATTAAAAATGTATATGGCTCTAAGAGCATCCTAAAAAACGAATATATTCTAGAAAATTACTTACAAAACAAATCATAAATGTAGTACTATCGATGCACATTTCAGCGTAGTTACACTCTAACATTCTTCTATTTTCTGTTGTTTTTTCTTTCTCTGTTTTCTTTACTGTAGTGTTAATCAAACATTCACAAAAAGTTCAACACAATTTTATAAACTTATTGAAGCAGTATTACAACTTAAACAATTTTTATTACATTTTGATAACAGCTTTATATCTATGTTGTTAGATATTTCCACTTGTTTTTGTTATTATTGCTATTATTTTTATACCGCAAATATTAAAAATACCTATAAATGACACATAGGTAGAAATGAGGAAAATTTTATTAGCTAATAAGAACGTAGTGATGTAAAAGCCTAGTATACATTGGGAGGAAAGTTACAAAAGAACGTAAGACAAGCCAATTTTGGAATTACTTTTGGCAATTGATTTTATTTTCAAATAGACAAATACATAATTTCAGCGAAGTTATTATATCTTTTTAATAACAGATTGAAGATATCATTATTCTCATTATTTTGGTTCATGAAAATTTGTAAATCTGCCGTATGATTCCTTTGATTAAAGAGGCATTGAATTGTACGATGACAGTCTCTTGCTGGTTGCAACTGGTAATTTTTAATTTTTTTTTTTTTTTTTTTAATAAGATATTGAAGCGGTCCTGAGTGAAAAGGAATTCTTTTATTATTGGTTACGGTTCCAACAAAAGATTTCGGTCAAAACAATTTAACGGAAAAATAATTTTACTGTTTTTTGTGTTGTATGTATGACATGACATACAAAGCTTTTCCCTTAAATATTATTTTTTAATAAGTTTATCTTATGTGCCACAATCTTTTAATTCTTGCCCTATTTAAATGTTTTGTAAACATTCCAAACTTAAATTAGAATATTTAATTGTCAGCTGAGAACTATATAAGCGGAATGTTTTGTTCGTTATACACTCCAGATTTCTTTTTTCTTTCTCTTCTGGAAAAGGAAGAATACCGATAGTGGCTCTACTGTTTTATTATTTAAACTTTCTTAACTTTGCATACAACATAAACTTCGAAGGCCAAAATTCCGAGAACGAAGAAAATCGGTTAACCGGAAGTACAACTTTATTGCTTCAGTTTTTTTGCTATATTTTTCAAAAATACCTCCTTGGTGGTCTCTTTAAAATTGATATCTATCTTTATGTATGGACATATCATTTTTGGTTTGAATTTTTTCCATGATTTTAGAGGGATTCTGGCACGAACTAGAACCTCGCGTTTCCCATACTTTTGTTCCACCATTTGAATAATATTCAAGGCAACCTTAACGGAAATTGGTCACCTAGAACTAACTATAAGAATTGTAGTCAGAGAACGTCTTGTGATAGATTCATACTTTTTTTTTTCTTTTTAATAAATAAAAATAGGAACATGCATCACATAAGATTCGATAACGCTAGCAAATTCTGTTTAATCTTGTTTGTTTTATTTTTATTGACATCATTATTCTTCCAATCAAATACTTTGTAAGATTCTTTTGCCATTTTATATATATTCTGTTAAAGTTTTTCACAATTAGAACACATTTATTTTGAAAAGTAATTAAAAATTGTAATAAGATGTTTGTACGGCAATGGCCCGAGAAGTTTTAAAGAAAAAAAACTTCTTTATTGCTCTACTTTCGGGTACCATTGTGTCCTTCAGAAGGCGTAGAGCAACAAAGAAGACTTTTTTCTTTAAAATTCCTCCTGGCCATTACCGTATAAACATCTTATTATAATTATAATCTTATAAGGCCTGACGATTTGAAAACCAATTGAAAATTTTGTGTGTGCCTATAAAAGATGCATGAGAATTTGTCGCGGCACAGCTCTTTCTTTTAAACGCTTTATTTAATTAGTCGCTCTACTTAAAATACCAATGTATACTAGGACTAAGTAAGCAAATCTTTCACTAGATCTTGAACATATTTTTCTAATTTGTTATTTGACAAGAAGAGACATGAACTACTTTAGACGTTAGTTTTTCAAAGCTAATGTATTTATTTATTCTTTCTTTTTTTCCTTTAATTATTTATAATTTTGGTTGTGGTTTATACTACTTAGAATTATTATAAATGTTTTTATTGGTTTAGTTAAATTGTATATATCATATACATCCATAACTATGTGATTTAGTTATATTTATTTTTGTTTGAAGTTATTTTTTAATTATGTGCATTGTGATCTCACTTTTTTATATTACAGATTTTTTGTTTCCGTTTTAGATTTGTTTTGTCGATTTATTGTATGGGGTTGGGAGGGGGAGGTGAATATCTATGTTTTGTTTGGATTGTAACAGAGGCGGATTGGTGCCGTCACATAATCTTATTGGCACAATATTCCTTGTACCCTTCCGACCGGTTCCTAAATCAGTATAATTTAAAATGTTAGCATCAAAACAAATATAAATGGTAACTAAATTTTGAATCTTAATTTAGTTTGAGCCTTGGATGATTAAAGAAATGATAGCTCACATTATTTATTGGTTGAACTATTAAGTCCAGGCCGCCCGTTTACACAAAATGAACAAGCAGATTGATAGTAGAAAGAGGCCATTCTTTCAATTACTCGCTTAATTTATTAAATGCATGCATAAAAGATATTTATTTTTCATTCAGAAAGATATTGTAACAATAAATTCTTATGTAATGATATTTATAAATGAATGCTGAAAAGCACACATTGTGATGGTCTTCATCATAGATGGAGCTTATTTTCAGCCGAAGGCAAATTCTATTTGAGTTGCATCTGACTCCCTACAGTAGAAACAGTGGGGCAAATACTCGCCTTTCTGAGCATCAAATGTTTCACTATGAAAGCAGTTCATATATCTGAACTGGAATGTCGAATTTTTGGCTGCTAATCATGACAGAATTAAGCTTAATATGACAAAAATGTCCCAAACTCTTTTGCAGTAGAAATTTAAATGTTAGATATGTGTAATGACGAGTTAGTGTTTAGCATATATTGTGTACGTTAAACCCAAATAGTTGTATCAAGTTGGCCTTATTGTGAATCATTTGGTCTGTTAAGATTACTTAACTAATCAGAGACATTTTCCGTGGTAGCCTGCTTCATTTTGTGTCATCGACCGGTTTCGGGCGTTCGCCTATCTTCAGGATGCATTTTTCAGATAGTGTGACAACACAGACTTGCCAGAGCAAATTCTCACACTCAGAGAGTGTAAACTAAATTTGCTCTGTGCAAGTCTGTGTTGTCACACTGCCTGAAAAACGCATCCTGAAGATGGGCGAACGCCCGAAACCGGTCGATGATCACAAAATGAAGCAGGCTACCACGGAAAATGTCTCTGATGCTTTCCAGCTCTGCGGAACCAACCACCACAACAATTACTTAACTAATTTTGTGAGTGACCATATTATATAGGTTTATTGATTAGAAATTGGGGGAAATTGTTTTAAAAAAATTTTCAATAAAATATTTACTTATACTTAATACAGAAAACAATAACAATTCATAATATTACAAAGAAATTAATTTAAACTAATCACCAAAATAAACTTAAAATTCGTTTTTTAGTTCGATTTTTTGAACTTAGAATACATTTTTCCAACCATGTTATATTTTTTCATTAAACAATCTTATAAATAAGAAAAAAGGAAATAAAATTAAGCAATGCAAAAATACCATTGAAATTATGGCATTTGGACGCTGTTGACATCTTAATTCACAGCTCATGCTGAAAATATTTCACACAAGTCCTATGGAATATACTTTTTAATGGATTAATTCAATTTAAAACTGATACATACTGAGACATATATTTATTCCGTTAGTAATCAAATTATTACATCAAAGTGGTATATTTAAAAGTATAGGTTTTCAACCCCAGACTCTAATATTTTGATCCCATGAACAAGTGGCAGTTCCTACACCATTAGGAGCAACGCAGAGCGATGTAATACGATTCTCATGGCCTGCCAAAACACCTACAAAAAAAAATTAAGAAAATCTTATCGCAATAAAAAATTATTCAACTGTTCTTAGTATTTATGATATGCAGATTACTGATTAGATTATCTCTACATACAGGATAACGAATTTGATGTTGCATAATGAGTATATTTATCTTTTCGCATACACTTCTTTTTTAAAAAAAAAAACAGGGTAAAACTGGGTTATACTGTACAAACAAGGCTGAGACCTCTCCTAACTACCACTCATCTCAATATTTTACAATGCATATTGTAATTAATTAAGTATATTACAAAGAACAATGATCAATTATCATAGCAAGTAAACAATTTTTTACACATTCCCAGATTTTTGTGGATTATTTTTCCGGATTCTTATCTTTATTGCAGACCAAACTAACGATTCACAATTGTTTACTTCCCTAATATTTCGTAAAGAACATGCCACTCTAAGGTTCTCTTATATTTAGTGTAAGGAAAATAAATGGGAAAAACCAGTAAATTGTATTTAGGGATTTTACTTTTGGCCGTTTAATAAGAGTTGAAGGCTGGTAGTTGGAAACTGTTTCGGTCAGAATAACTCGGTATTAATACAAAAAAAATGTTGATTTGTAGAGAACCTATAAAAATGAATTTTCATTGTAAGCCTGGGTAAAATCCTTTAATAAATAGAGACTAAAGCCCAAGGCTCCTCTTTACAATATGGAGATAAAAAATATATTTTACATTTTCAATTAGTATATATAAAATACAGAGGGCTCTGTTTGAAATGTAAAGAATCGATTTAGTTTATAACAATTGTCGCATCTAAAATTATATTAAAAAGAAGCTACTTACATTTATATTGGGTTCTGTATAGGAAAGTCACAAAAAAAACAAAATCATTGCACGCGCCCGCAGAACTAGAATAGAAATTAGTTTCGCGCGTACTCTCCCACCATTTAATTCAATTTAATTACTCTATTACAATTTAACTGTTATCCCTCCTACGAATGTCGTTCGCTACCTTGGGATGTATATAGGCAAAAGATTGACTTGGAACCCACATACCCTACTTAAAAGACTTGAACTTAATAGACGCCATCGCCTACTCAAAAGACTATATATAGACAACAGATCAAAACGTTCACTAAACAATAAACGACTCAGTAAACATCTATATTAAAACCTACCTGGATATCCGGTATCGAACTATGGGATTCAATAAAACATTCAAACCAAAGAATTCTATATCTCCAATCCAAAATCCTTCGCACTATCATTAACGCTTCATTTTATGTATATAATCTAACCATTCATACGGACTTAGACATTCTTTTTGTAAGTAAGGTTGCCCGAACCCGATATAACAAATTCCATCAGACTTTCATTCCCACTCTAATCCTTTTATCCGAAATTTATCATCCCGTTGCATTCCAGACAGGCCTCGCAATCTACTTTCCGCAGAAAAAGGAAGCAATTAACTAGAATAATTAATTAGCGAGTGTTACCGCTAGGTAGCTTCTCCCCTCGTTTAGTATGTGACGTTTGTCAGGTCAGCGTGAGTTTGTCAGTGATAGCACACTTAGAACTGGTGTAACAATTCAAATAATTAAAAAAAAAGGTTTCGCGCGCTTACCATCCTGGACATAAAGGAGTGGGAAGCTACCCAGTACACACCAAATGGTAAAACTCTACGTTTTAGTTTAGTACCTAAGTGTCGGTACACACTGGAATGATCTGACCCTAACTAAAGTTTGGCTAAAGGCTCAATATTCTGCCGTTAATATCAATAAGGGTAAGTAGTGATAGTCAACTTTATTATAGGCCATGTAAAGTTCTAGTAATTCATATATTAATACACATATAGCAAAACCACTGAGATTGGCATAACCATTTTTTATTCTTCATATAGATCTTTATAAAAATCCTAAATCTACAGAGAACTAATTTTGTGCTACAGAAATTTTCCATGTATTTGAGATATTAGTAAATGTTGCATACCATTGTGTTGGGCTTTTAATGTATCCCATATATGAACATTATTATCATCACTTCCGCAGAATAGAAATCTCCCCGATAATGAAAGACCACAAGAAGTGAATCCAGGTTGACTCGAAGGTGGTTTGAACACGGCTACTTGTTGATCTGAACGTATATCAAACAAACGAGCTGTCTTATCTTCTGAACCAGTTACAAATGCATAACCACTGGGATGGTACTGAAAATTTTCATTAATTTTATATAAGTAATTTTTTCTCATCAGTTGATACATAAAATCGCAGCCAATGATCCACTAACTACTTACACAGACTGAATTAACATCTCCTTGATGCCCAAAAAAAGTCTGTTTACAGCTACCATCTCTTATGTCCCAAAGTTTACAAGTTTTATCAACACTTCCAGTTACAAATGTGTTCAGGTCTGGTGCAAGTGATATGCTGACAACATCGCCTTGATGAGCATCATATTCTAAATTCTTTTTGGCTGCTGATATATCCCATACGCAACTAGAACATCAAACATTTTACGGTAAAATGTATTTACAACTGTAATAATTTAAGTTTTGTTTTTTGCTTATTATAAACCCTAGTGATTTTTACATTCTTTTACTAGTAACAGGAAGTTTCGTGATCGTGCCAGATTTTCGAAATTAAGGTTTCACCGGAAATACGTGTTTTGAGGTGCTCGAGTACGAAAAAGTTTTTAACGAATGGTCTGTATGTGTGTATATTAACAGAATTTCTTAAAATCTAAAAGTCGCAGGAAGCTAAAACTTGGTATTCGGGCCAGCGTAAAGTTATCAATTCGTGTACAGAGGACTTCAACTTAATGTATATTAAATTAGTAGTAAGGTATAAGAGAGTATAAATTGATTTCGCTCTGTCAGTCTTTGTTATCGTACTGTTTTATCAAGACATCCTGATGATGGGCGAACGTCCGAACCCAGTCAATGACCACAAAATGAAGCAGGCTGTCAAGGAAAGTATCTCTGATGCTTTGCAGCGCGGGCCCAACCACGTTTTCCTCTAAAATGCTATTTCAATTTATTATATAATTGTATATCTAAATAATATTATACAGAATTAAATACGTTGCTAATATTCCGAGTTTGAAGAAAATCGATCAACCGGAAGTGCTTTTTAATACAGTTTTTCCAGTTTTGTTAGATTTCTCGAAAACAGCTTCAACAATTTTCTTTAAACTTATCAAAGATATTTTCCTGATAGCCTGTTCTTTTCGTGATCATTGACCAGTTTCGGGCGTTCGCCCATCATTAGGATGTTTGTCAAAACAGTGTGATAACACAGACGCACGGAGCAAATTTAGTTTACCTACTCTTCTTTAAACTTAGTTTACTATATAGACTACATATAAAAACAGCTAGAACTTTCATTTGTAACATTTCACAAGAAACATTCATTTAAGGTGTACTTTAGGAAGGGACAGGGTTATTTGTTTTTTAAGTGCTATTAAAGGTTTTACACAATTCTATAATTTGAGTAATAATTAGAATTAAATGTTCTCAAAATACGAGTTTGAAAATAGCGGCTGGCCGGAAGTCGTTTATAATAAAGTATTTCAGTTTCCTATAATTTTCTCTATAAAAACCTGACGAGTTTCCTTGAACTTGTTCACTATGAATCCAGAACCTACACTTTTTATCGGGAACTTTGTTCCAAGAGTGTCACTTAAAAACTGTGTAAACTGCTGTAAGAGAAAGTTGAATGACTGTTTCTCACCAATTATTTTTTTTTTTTTTAAGAAAACTAGATATTTTTAAAATGTTTTCTAGTCTGCTTGGTGCTTGACCCTAGCGGGCGGGACCAATGGGATAAGATTCTTGAATGGGTTTGTTTGTACGCATGCGCTGTAGTGCAGCTGTTGCTATATGCGCAGGGCTACTGATTCCACTTTATTGCCTTAGTTTTGATCACGTGTTGGCACTGACATACCCTGCAGAGTGGTATTTTTAATGGTTATTTCCTCTTTTAATTGCAGCATATACTGACAAAGCGGTCTCTTTGTTTTAATTAGACAGTCTGTTACGGTAAGTTGTCAGTTTCTTCCATTTCAGTTTATAAAAATGTACATAATAATGTTGACGTCATTGTTATGAATTTTCTTCGTGTCATTTTTGAACAGTGTTATTTTAAGTAATTCAGCTAAATTTTTAAAACTTTCTTGGTAGTATTCAAAATTTAACAAAATTGGTAATTGAGTTATACTTTGTCTAACAATAGCGACACTCCTTGACTACAAATTTTCTTATTTATTCTTTTGTTTTTTAAAAGAATGTTTGCAAAGTGCAAACCAGAAACAGTATTGGTAAATGTGATTTTGTTGTTAGAGCAGTAGGATAGCATAATTCAAGAAAACAGAATATAATAAAATAATTTATCTATCTGTAAAAATGATTTCTTGTCAGAATTATTTTTCCTTTTATTAAACACAGTACGTTTCAGATTCCAAAACAATGGCTGGGAACAAAGAGTTGAGTTTAGGAGAATTAGTGGACCTTCAAAGTAATATAGATCGTAAGACAAGAAATAAGTTGATTTTTCATGACGAGGAACCATCAAAAAAAGTAAATAAAAAACGAACAAATAAGAATAGACCGAGGGAAGAGTCGTCGAAGGTGCCGGTTAAACCGCTTCATTTGGAAAGTAAAAGAAAAAGAACAGTACGAGATCCTAGGTTTGACAGTTTATGTGGTACATATAATGAAAAATTTTTCAAAGATACATATAGTTTTTTGGATGAAGTTAAACAAAGGGAAAGACGTGAATTAGAAATGAGTCTTAAGCAAGAATTAGATCCTAAGAGAAAAGCCCAAATTAAATTTCTTTTGAAGAGATTTAAAGATCAAGACAGAGAAAATGAAAGGAAAAAATCTAAAGAAAAAAAGAAAATAGAACAATGTGAAAACTTGAAGAAAACATTGAAGGAAGGAAAGCCAGTTCATTTTAAAACAAAGTCAGAAAAACGATTATCTGAATTAGTTGACAAATATGAGGAGCTGAAGTCTAAAGGAAAAGTAAAAAGTTTTCTGAAAAAGAAACTAAAGAAAAGTAGGAAAAATGATAGTGTAATGCCTTTTTAACCTGCAGTAATCCGTGAGGTAAGTGTACCATTGAATACCATGCAGTTGTAATTTAGTTAAAATTCAATAATGAATTACTATACAATGTTAATGTTTGTTATTGATTTTTTTTTAATAGGCACAATTTGGTACATATATTTTTCAAAGAATAGATGTTGGATGAAACTTGAAATTTGGTAGCCTACTTCGAAATAAACAGACATTATTCCATAAAAAATTAAAATATATATTACTTACATTTTCATGTCTCCTGAGCCAGTAATTAATTTGTTGTCTTCAATGAATCTACATGAAGATAAGAAACCTTCATAACCCAACAATTCGCGGACCATTTTTGCCGATCCACTTGCGTCTCTGTTATTTACATCATAAATTGTGCACATATTGTCCATGCCACCACATGCTATGAATAAATGTTAAAACTAAACTAAATTAAAAAAGTTTGATAATTATGAAATTTATAACCTATATATCCAATTTTTCAAAATACTGGCAAAATAAGTACCCAATGTTTTAATTGTTGTTTTCACAATGATTTTTGTTTAGGAGGTTCTAGAGTTAAATCAGTAGATCGGAATTCTGTATTTCAAGAGCCTGTATTTGGACAGATTATCTGTTGTTATCAGTTCTGTACAATCAAGCAAATCCATATATTTGCTTTTATTATAAGCACTGCTTATGATAGAAAATAGTGTGGTAATATAGGCCCTGCAAGTAATTGATTCCCATCTACTGATCTATCTCCACGAAACTCGGAAAAAAAAAACATTATTATATTTCTTATTCTAAGATTACTTCTTTTTTTTTAAATTCAAGTCGCCTCATTTTATGAAAATGAAAGAAATCTTTTAAATATCCAAGTTGAAATTAATCGTTTATGTTCTAATATGTTAATATGTGCTTCTGACACTGTTGGACACCAGTACTTGAGGCGTCAGGGATATCCGGGGATCTTTTAAACTTGGTTACTTCCTTGTTGTGCCACAATGCCCTGGCCGTCAGTATAGGGCCCCAAAAATCAAGTTTTATCGAGGTTCGTAGAGGTGTGCCACAAGGGGGGCCCGCTCTCGCTTACTCTCTTCAATCTCTCCATTGATCATTTGTACGGAGAGATTTGCGACTCTGATCTGGCGAATCAATTTGGTTATAGACTTGATGTTTCTGAACATCCGATAATTCTAACGGGGTTCGCTGATGGCCAGGCTATTACGGCGTGTAGTGCGAAGGCAACCGAAAGAATCGTTGACATGGTTCGCCGAACGTTAAAAGAAATTGGTTTGAAAGTGAATCCGGTTAAGAGCCCGGCAATAGTAGTGGAGAATGGATTACTGCAACACAAAACTCTAACATTGGAGGATGGAGATCTAATTCCATCTATTAAGAACGGTGAAATAATTAATATTTGGGTTGTACCTTTTCGGATGATCTCATCTTCAAAGAAAGTGCCGATCAGAAACTAACCAATAATATGGACAAGCTGTCAGTCAGTAGTCTATTGAAAACCGATCTGAAACTGAACGTAAGTAATCAATCTCTATTCCCTACGCTTGCCTACCCCTTGCGAACGGCTCCCTTAATTAAACTGAGTTCAAAATTGCTAGGGGGTATTGATGTTATTATAAAGCGTAGTGTGAAAGCAATGCTAGATTTACCTGCCAATAATTCAACTGCAATGCTCTATTCTCCACGTCGATTCCGGGGTCTCGGATTATTACGGTGTGATTGGGAGGCTCCGCTATAACACTGCTCTCTTGCACAAAAGCTAGCGAGAATTGAGGATCCACTTTCCCAATCTACCTTTGACTTCACTAAGGAAGTGCAGGAATGTAAGGTTCGTCTGGGTCCCATTACTGCAAATCAGGACGAAATGCCATCTGTAAGGCACCTGCGACGCTTCCTAAGAGAAGCGACCTTTGAAGAATGGAGCAAATGTAAGTGGCAGGGTATCGGTGTTTGCCACTTTAAAGATACTCCAAAGGCGAACAATTTCGTTTATGAGAAAAAATTGCTTTCGGGTTCCGAGTGGACAAACGCCATAAAGCTCAACATCAATTACGCGCCTCTCCGTGGTTTTCCCGGAGTTGGTGACCGGTTCTTGGGGAATGCTGGACCCCTCTGCCGCAAGTGTGGCAGAGAGAATGAAACTCCGGCCTATGTTCTTGGGCATTGTCCAAATAGTATGCTCCTTGTGACGCGGGGCCATCACCGAGTTAAACAAACATTAATGGACCGGTTAAGCGAAAAAGGTTCTACCTGCACGAAGAATATATAGTGTCGACACTGACGGTGCTTCAAGGTACGCCGATTTCATTGCCTTTGCCGAGAGTGGGAAATCAGCAATGATCCTAGATCCCACAATTGGTTATGAGACCATGACTGTGATCAGGCAAGTAAGGTGGATTTGGAGAAAAAAGCCATATATGAAAAGTGCATTCCTTATTATAAAGAAAAATTTAGAGAGCATATGGCGATAGGGATTACACTGTTCACGGCCTGTGGTTTGGGGTCAAGAGAGAAGACAATTTGAGGTTTTATGGACGAGGTCGGTGTTGACCCATCTAAATTGACAAGCCTAGTAGAGTCAATTATTATAGACTCAGTAGGCATCATACACAACCATATATATAGTTATTAATTTCCCCCTTTTTTTTTCTTCCTCTCTTTCTTTCTGTTTGCTTTTTTCTTCCTTCGTGACTTTTGATATTTATGTTCCGGTATCAACAAATTGTTTTATTTACATTGCTCGTTGCGACACGCTTGCAATACGCTTGCTTTCTTTCATTATTTTTATTATGTAGTACTGTTGTCTTGGGATAGATAGGAATGCTGTGTTTTTGCACCCCAACAAAGTTGAGCGGCCCCTTTTTATTGTAAGTCCATTCAATAAATGTTTTCTCTTCTTCTTTCCCAGATTTTCGGCACCATTCTGTTGCCGATTAGTAAACAGCTAGACGAATTAAATATAAACTAATAAACGTTTAGTTAGTAAACGCCAGGCGGTGGTGTCGGTTGCTTCCTCGTGGTACCCCCTGGTTAACGCTAAACAACTGACACTTTGGTCTCCAATAAGCTCGATTTATTGGACTGCTAGGAGTCGAATGGCTGAACACCAAGTGACTCGGCATTAGTAACTTAAAAAAAAAAAAAAAAAATATTCATTTCTTAAAGAGAAATAACAACATTTTCGTTCCATCGTAGAACTTTTCATCCTGCCAGAATCTCACAAAAAACGTTCGGAGGTTAATTTATAAGTTAGTAGATTTGTAGAGTATTTAGACTCCTTCTCTAATATAATATGTTTTAAAACTTTCTCTTAGAAATTCTCCCATTCAAATTGGTACCAAATTTGCCTTCAGCTTAGTATTTTAGCTATACACACTGTATTATTATTATTATTATTATTTTTTACTTGGTTCTTAGGACATAGAAACTATCAGAATTTGTCCATTGTAGACCACAAGCAGCGCCTCCAATTTTCCCCCAATAATGACTGTGATCCGCCTTGAAATCTTTTTTTTTCGGAGAACATTCTTGAAATGAGATCTAAAAGTGTAATTTTGTATATGATGTTTTAAGAAAAATCGTTAGATCTGTTTCGACAAAATTTTGAATAACCATTCAGTAAAGTCAGACTTTTGGTTAACGTATTTTCACCGAAACCTTCTCTTCAGATCCCTTGGGAATATCAAGTTGCGAGTGCTATGCCTAATGAGACAAAAAGAAGTTAATGTTTACTAGAACGGAATAAGAAAATGTCAAAATACAAAAATCAGATTGTTAATAAAATTGTAAAATCCAGCTCACATGTTCTAAACCAGTGGTTCCCAAAGTGGTCCCTACGGACCCCCAGGGGTCCCCCCGGTATCATTCAGGGGGTCCGTGGAAAATTAAAATTGATTTGGGGGTCCCTGAACAACGTCATGGTGTCCGCGCAAGGTTTAATATAAAATAATAAAATTGTGATCCATTTTTATTATTATTGAAATTAGCAGTATTGTACAACTCGGTAGGAAGATACCGAGGCTTTCTGGCATACTTAAAACAAGCTGTATCGAATGTATTTTCAGTACATTGTGTCATTTATCGACATCATTTAGTCGCAAAAAATCTTAGTGAACGTTTGCATGGATCACTAGATTATGTCATTAGAGCAGTTAATAAAATCAAAAGGAATGCCTTCAATGAGAGATTATTTGCTCAACTTTGTTTGGAAAATGACGAAGACTATACACACAGAAGTACGTTGGTTATCTAAAAGTGCATGTTTAAATCGATTTTATGCGCTCTTTGATTCAGTGTTGGAATTCCTGAAAAGCAAAGACAATGATTTGCGACACAATTTAATTAACTCAAAAAGTGACATAGCCTATATGACTAATTTATTTGCCAAATTTAACGAAACTAATTTGAAACTACAAGGTGACCAATTAAATTTAATCAAAACTAAAAGCGTAATATCTGCGTTTGTTGCAATTTTTTTTCTGTACAAACAAAACTTGGGAAGAGGAGAATGTTCTCAGTTTCCAAATCTTTCGAAATTGCAAAATAGAGATGAAGATTTGCTTGCTTACTGTCAACACTTAACGGCTCTTCATGCAGACCTGAACCAAAGATTTGAGGATATTCTTCACATGGATATTCCCGACTGGGTGTTGAACCCTTTTGCGCGTGGACAAACTCAGATCCCAAACACAGATGAATCCATACTAATACAGGAGCAGCTTATTGAAATATCCACAAATGAAGAACTTAAACCAATGTTTGAATAAGGATACCACAAATTCTATATACAAAAACAGATCCCAATTTTATATCCTGCATTATGGGTTATTGTACAGAAGTTGTTGACTGCTTTCCCGTCTTCCTATTTGGTAGAACGTAGATCCAGTGCTCCTCATCACAAAAAAAAGAAACCGACTAGAAATTAGTGCTACTCACAAACATTGAGCCGGACATAAATACTCTCAAACATCTCATCACGTTCATCCAAGTCATTAATTTTTTTTTATTTTAAACAATAGTTATAATTTCAATAAATACTTCTGCAACAAAATGTTTTTTTAAATTTGTAATTTTTATACTATGCATTTATGTAGCCTTTTCACTTCGGGGAGGGGAGGGGGGTCCGTGGGCAAGTTTGGCTATATAAAATGGTCCATGAGTCAAAAAAGTTTGGGAACCACTGTTCTAAACCATAAACTTTCTGATATGGTTCATCATTGACAGGGTTAACACTTCTTACTCTCATGCGTTGGTCTAGTGCCTAGCGCACTCGCCTTACGTGCGAGAATTCAGGGTTCGATTCCCGAAGGGCAAAGTCGGTGTTGACCCAGTATCGTGATAAAAAGTGGAAGGTACAATTAGTAGCGCCCTAGGTAGCGAAGGCCGGAACTATAAACGGCGTGGGAACTGTGGCGTGCTTACCACACGCTCTCCTATTCAGATCGCTGTCGGCAAGCCTTGGCCCTTCATGAACTGTTGCGCCATAGGGTTTGTACACTTCGTTCTCACTTCTGCCGGTGTTTTTTCGCCTCAGCTTTCGCTATTCAGCATCTTATGTGGTCTACGTCATTCCCATATTATTATGTAACTAAATATTAAATATCTAAATAACTTACCAACAAAATTTCCAGTCTTTGCGAATGCTACACTCATTACCCAAGATGATCTTAAAGGTATCACTTGAACCTTGTTGCCACTCCAAGTGTCCCATATGATAAGTTTACCATCAAGAGATCCAGTTACAATATGTCTGCAAAAGTAAAACTCGTTGTTTTTTATCTCTTCATGATTTAGGCAATTAACTAAAAGCATTCACCTATGAGCAGACTTATTATTCGAACACTTATAAAATGGTTATTAGATGTTCACATTCAAGAATTTGAAAAATTATTTATTGCTGTTTCTGTATTTTCTGATTATGGTTAAGTATTAATCAATTATGCACATAAAACGAATCAAGGACTTTTCCACGTATCTCTAGCAGATATTTAAGCAAGACAATGAACCGCTTGCGATTTTATTGTTTTCCCAAAAGAGAAACAGAATTTTCCTCTCTCTCATTATACTTTCCCCACAGGATTTCTGCTTCAAGATTTATACTGAGCATATCACTCTCAAAAACCATGTGACATCTTTTACATGGCATCTTCCTATGCTCATTTTTATTTCACCTCGTATAAAGAAGCTTCCGCATAGCTAATTCGCTAGCTCCCTTTCCTTTGGTCTCGGTATTGTGTAGAGCCAGAATTTTGAGAGTAAAAACGGAAAGCTACAGTTGGTAGCGAGCGTCGTTCGAATGTCGGATCAGATAAATCGAAATTATGACTTTCTCACAACATGCACCTTTCAATAAGTACGAAGACAGTTGTGCCAAGGTTTCTTATTGTTTCATTGCATTCACAGGAAGGACTTTTATTGGAAGACAGACCTTGCAGGAAAAGTTTGATTGGTGCTGGATGATATCCTTTTGGTGATCCAGGCACCAAGTTTTTATGTAATTAAAAAAATAAAAACGAAAAACGCCGTACAATTTTAATAAGATTCTAATTACGATATGATTTAAATAATGTTATTATTTACCTGCTATCTCCGCTATAATGAACAGCCGTGACTTTATTAATATGTCCCTTGAGTAACTTCTTTGTTGAAACTCTAACTTTGGGTGCCTCAGCCACACCAGAGCAAGCATCCTCCAGTTTAGTATCAGTAACTTTACTTTGAGCCTCCTTCAAAATGTTAATTTAAATTTGTATTTAATTATTGGGTATTATTTTGTTAACAGGTACGTAGTACTAAATTACAAGCAAAAGCATTGCAGATATGCAATCATTGACTGAAGTGATATATAAAAGGATATCACCAAGTTATGATCAGGTACTAATATACTTTTTAATATCATTCGATAAAGTGCAAACGATAGTTTAGTTCACTAGGCAATCAGAGGAGTGACCATTTAAGAATTAAATACATATACATATCACATATAATTTGAAGTAGAAGTGAATTAACCATTTATTCAATGGGGGGGTGAAGTTGTTCGAGTCCGAGAATGTTCTCACGTGCCCCCTGGATATCCAACTAAACGAACAACATCAATCGCCAGCGTAGCCTAGTTCTTTTATATCGGGCCGCGCGAGGCTAATGGCTGAATAGCCTAAGTCATGGCGTAGGAAAAAAAAATTATTCAATGATCTTCCAGTCTGGAAACTTTACACAATGCCTGCTGTGGGGTTTATGTCATTGTTGATCAAAATTTATTTGATCCATGTAGTATTTAGAAAATATTATAGGTTAGTATGTATTATAAAAAATAAGTCTTCCTTGCTGTTTTCTCTAAACGTTTCGCGAATGATTCCCGTAGCAACATCTATTTTCCAAAAATACAGCACTTATAGTGATTTCATAACATTTTAAAGAAAACAGTACAACATCGAAAAATTTTTGTTTACTTTATATATATGTATAGAAAGCATGAAATACATAAAGTTTAGACTTACAAATATCACAAACCTTAACATGAAAAAAACAAGTTCAAGACAAGCTACTTAATATAATGTTCTAGAGATAAACAATAAACTGAAGGAAATTTTTTTTTTTATGCTACCTCTATATTGTAATTTAATTATTATGAATAATCCGTTATAGTACGTAATAAATAATGACGGATTATCTGTTCCAAAAATTGGATTAGGATTTAAAAGTTGTTTATTAGAAACATATTTCAGGCCATTAAAACAATGGATTTTAAGGTTCCTTGGTGGATTTGAATATTTGTAAAATGTTTCAAAAAAAAAAAGGACGAGATTAATTCAATGTTAGCGCGGAAGATTCGGATTCGAGTCTAGACTGTGCTGACATAGATTTCTCCCCCCCCCCCCTCTACAGCTCACTGATTGGTGATGTCAGTAACGAGAGATCACTGATATCATGGGGGACCACAGTAGATCTCTGCATACCATTTCTAAAATAAATAAATGCAATTGAATGAATTGATGGCGAACTTGAGTTTGTCTGTTCGGTGCGTCAATTCCAAGTAGATGGCATAATAATCTCTGCAGGCCATACTGAAATATATCTGGATAGAAGAACAGCGTCTCTAATGATGAGAGAGAACACCAAGACAGAGGCAGGTAAACTCTTCATTAAGAGACATATGCCTAATTTACCAGGGATCTACTGAGCCATAGCCGAAGGGACATAAGGCTAATAGTGGGTCTATTAGGGCATTGTTGGCTGAATAGGCACATGCATCAATTACTACTTGCAGATAATGCGTTATGCCGATTCTGCAAGGCCGAGGAGGAAACCCTGGTTCACATCCTTTGTTGGGTGTGCCGGTCTGATGAGGACAAGGTTTCTTCAACTGGGGTCAAGCAATCCCGAAGCCACTTTCAGCTTTGCTCGGCCTGATTAAGGGGGCGAAGCTGAAGGATGTGCTATAACTCACAGGAGATCCTCAATAGTCCTCTTAGTGTAGGTCGCGGTAGAACGAGGCTCGCCTCCCCTTTTGTTAATCTAATTTAATCTCCTAAAATATGTAAATGTTGAGAGAACGTTGTTAGTCTGGGGTATCCGCAGAAGCGATAAGAGGAAGTAGAAAATATAGAAAGAAATATTAATTAAAATACATATGTTGAAAATGTGGATGGATTCACAATGCTGGAAAACATCTGGGATTTTATCCGTCGGAGCATGCCTGTTTTTTATACTCCTGACTGGTTTCGGATTTTCTCCATCATCAAAGTAAGGCTAATCAAGTTTGTGTAGAGAGTTGACTTCATGTTGAAGCTGAAGTTAAAACTCTACACGAACTTGATTATCCCTTACTCTGGTGATGGAAGAAAATCCGAAACTGGTCAGGTGCCAAAAAAATATGCATGTTTAGCAACGACTGATAAAATCCCATATACATATGTACATATTTCATGGTTTCCCAATCACAAGGCTTAACTTCTAAGTTGAAGGTTCCAAACGGTTCTAGCCAGAACCTGTCTCTTAAGATATATATAAATATATTTTCCTTTTATTAAAGAAATTCTGACATTCCTGTTTAGTACCTTTCCAAAAAATGTGACGTTTGAATTTAAATTTTTAGAAATCCTGATAAATAAGCTTAAATTTCTCACCTGACATTTTTTTATTAATTCTTCTAGTTCTTGTTTTAGTTTAAGAGTTTCTGGATCCTTTGGCGGCATCTCTTTTTTATATGATAAATTGATTTGATTATTAATTTATAGTAATAACTTTTAATTAAATGCATTTTGGTAGGATAAAAGTGAAATATGGAAAAATAATTATGTATGTAAATAATGCTAATTTTTGCCTTCTACGTGTATGAAAGTAAATGAATTGAAATCATTAATTTAACTAAACAGTGTCACACGAGCAAATGCATGATAAATAAAAAAAAGACATACCCTTTAGCTCATAAAATATATAACGGCAGCTAAAACTATCTTGAATATATCTCTTTTATTGCAAACTTACTTTTTTACAAACTACTCACAGACTGATCCTGACATCACATGTAGTAGTCACATGGAAGGAAAAGAAAAAAGAAACTAGTTAAGCCAATTTTATAAAGCCATTTAGTTTAGTGAGTACTAGTCTTACTATATTTGTATGGTAGCCAATTACCATCTCGGTTAATCGTATTAAAATGGTCGTATTCTGTCTGTTCATTTTTCTACGTTCTACTTTACAGAAACAGAGGAAAAAAGTTTTTTTTTTTTTTCAAAGTTTATGTGATTATGCTTTGCACAATCGTAATTTTATAATGAACTATTAAGCACAGTTTTTTGACCATTTATATTTGTGTTAGGTATATGGAGAAATTGTCTTAGGAAAAAAAGATGCTTCAGTGGCAACTTGCCGTCATCATTAGGGCTTGGAATTTTTACTTTCTCTTACTCCTAAGAGGAAGTATTGCGATCGTGTCAAATTTTCTAACTTGAGTTTTCACAGGAAATACATTGTTTTGAGGCCCCTGCGTTCGATAAAATTTTGACACTGTGTGTGTCTGTCTGCCTGTGCAGAAAGCTCAAACTTGGTTTAATTACTACCACCGATCTGACAGGAAAGTTTCGGGCAAACTCCATGAACCATAAGTGCGACTTTGCTGAATTTTGTTTTTAGTTTTTCGCAATTTTTTTGAAAACGGAGCCAACGATTTCGTATACTATCTACACAAATGAATCCTTATCACTTTATTTGAAATATTTTCTTGGCGAAATTGGTTT
This sequence comes from Triatoma infestans, assembly GCA_011037195.1. Classification (NCBI taxonomy): domain Eukaryota; kingdom Metazoa; phylum Arthropoda; class Insecta; order Hemiptera; family Reduviidae; genus Triatoma; species Triatoma infestans. The sequence continues at coordinate 30,005 of JAAEAF010003311.1, read as the reverse complement.
TCTTGAAGTTGATTCCAGGGGGAGCAGCAGATGAGTTGAGTTTTTCTCTAATGTACCACTTCAGTACAGTGTATGGTTCTTCACCTCTATAATATTAATATACATTAGAAACATTGCTAGAATTCCAAATCTGAAGAAACAGTTAGCCGGAATTGCGTTTTCACAGAACTGCTATCTGCACAGATGAAAATATGCCACTTTTATTTGTAACATTTTTGCGAAAAAATTCGCGTTTAGGTAGTTCTATAGAATTTTTTGGCCTTAAATTTCATATATTATATGGGATTGGTTCAACGTTATTGACGATCTTTTTTGGTCTATAATGTAATCAGTTTTTACTAGCGGCCTTAGTAGTTACTTGTTCCCATACCACCTTTATATTTACTTTAGGACATTGGTTAAAATTTGAAAAGAAACTTTGTCGTCTTAAATATAATTGTATTACCAGCAGTAAAAGAAAGTCGTTTAAGAGTACCAATTTTAAAAAAATTAATATAAAAACAGGTATTTGCGAAAATACTCATTTCAAAAATTTGGCTCATTCGCAAGACTTCCTTTTACAGTAGTAAGGGAAAGTAAAATTAATAGTTACAAATTCATTTCAGATTTTTTTATGTATTATCTATTTAATAACAATATTTCTAATTTTAGGGATGTGAAATTCCTTGAATTATAAGAACTGAGTCATCTGTTTAAAATATTGCCGACTTGTGAAGATGCGTATATCATCTCCAGCGACTGCATTTCAACATCTGGATATATCAGCTTAGAAAAGTAGACCGCTAAGTACATTTTATTTATTTATTTATGGCACTTTTGCTCAGTATTAATTCTAGAACTTGAATGAATTATACTTCTATTGTTTTTAACAAGAAGTTGCTATCATTATCATACGAAATTGTATTATGTTTGTTCTCTTAGAATGTTATTTTCATGGATTTAACATTCTTGAACCTTGAGTAGTAGATGTAAGAATTTAACGTTTTTAATTAACAATACTTCTAGTAGTATTTCTAGAGGATAATATTGCATTGCGAATTTGGTTTAAATCATGCACTAGGTTTGACTATCCTATATTGAACAAGGAAATAAAATCTGGGAACAGCTGTATCACATTCTGTTCGTTTATTTATGAATTTATATATTAAGAAGACAGAATGAAACGAAATAATATTATAGATGAAATAGTAAAGACAAAAACTGAGTGTACGACAAAACATCGAGTTATTTTGTTTCCCTTAGGGCTACTCATAACAAGCCTTCTCAGTAACATGTGCTGAATTAAATAGTCAACTGCAATCAATTGATTTATGGAACAAAAAATGATCAAAACAAAGAAGGCTTGAATTATAGAAGCTGTTAGATTCATCACTTTCATTTCAGTGATATCTAAAGCACAGTCAATTTCAGGTTTTTCAACATTGAGGATATAGCACAAACAACTCGATAGAATCTGATATTTTATCAGTCGTTGCATGCTTATTCATTTGGTTCCTGACCGGTTTCGGATTTTCATCCATCGTCAGAGCAAATTCACTAAGTTCGTGTAGAGAGTTGTGTGTGTGTGTGTGTGTGTGTGTGTGTGTGTGTTTTTAAACACACATATAGTAAAACCTTATAACCTTCTTACATGTATAAATCCAACAAATGTGAGTATAACAGAAACATTAGTTGAAGTGAACTCTTTACACGAACTTGGTCAACTCGATGGAAACTTCATCCAGTGTATAAAAATTGCTTAAAACCGTTTAGTGCAGATTTTGCCAATTTAATAGTTGTTCCAATCATAAAAGAAAATACAAATTTCAGGAGAACGTAACGGATAATTAGCTACAGCTTGGTATACCTGTCCAAAGTAGTAATACAGCTGCAGACAATTTGTAAAACCAGAAATGCAGAAAAATTTGATAATAGTTATGAATGCAGAAATATGTCAGCTGTTCCTTGTTTTGATTTATCTCATGATTATATTGCACATAATTGAAAAAAGTGTTCGGTATATAAAATCGAAACAAAAAAAGATAGTAGAGATTAAACTATATTTATCAGATACGGATTTTAATCATATCCTTCATTTATCTAATTCCCTGAACTGGGTTACCTACTTGCAATTTTTGGTTTTGATATTTGATTATGAGAATTAGATCATTCTTAGAAGAGGCTAGAATTAATATATCTGCTTAATTAATTTTATGACTAAGCCTATCTACTGCTTGATATTCAAGAATTAGATCTTAATTTCGGCAACTTTTTCCTTAAATTTAATTTACAATTAAGTTTTATAGCTTAAGAATTCCCTGTTATGCTGAAGGGATAAAAGTAAAAAGAAAAATATATATATATATCAATTTTTAAAGATGGCTGATAATATTATGAAATATTCATACAGTTTAAGTAAAATATTGAAATGTGAATTGCGTAGTTTTGGAAAAGTGTTTAAGACTCCTTTTATAACATTTCCAGTTAAGGTGCTTTTGGGAAAGTGCTTCTATAATTTCTTCCATCCATTTCATCACAATCATCTTTGAGTGTTCATTTTTTTTTTCGTAATGATAAGCCTAATCACATCATTATCTGATAACGCACCCTATATTGTACGTTTTCAGTTTGGAAATATGCAAAAAGTTCACTTCTGCCAGCCCTCCGCAATACCTTTTCAATTTCTCTGCGATTTTCCACAGAAAAAATGAAATGGGAATGAAAAAATAAAAACTTGTTACGAGTGAAACGCTGTTTTATACAAAATAAAAGATCGGGACATTCCCACTCAATTGGGTTGATCATCAGCTTATCAAGTAGAAAATACATAAGTACTAGTAATTAGTTCAGGAATATTACATTGAAGGATGAGTTACTTATTGTTGGACAAAATATAATAAGTTTTTGTTTTTTATCTGAGAAATATTTTGGTTATTTAACTATAGCATACATTTCGCTATTTTTATTTCTTAGTTATAATTAGCGAGCTGTGGGTTATTGTAACTATAAATAGTTATCACTACTTTAATAGGAATTGGCACAATGGGTCCAGCCGTAGTCTATCTTAGTGCTGAACCTTTTGGAGGCCCCGGATTCTAGATTGTTAGGAATTAAATTGGGTACCCGGCTTTATTTGAGGTTTCAATTGAATGAGATTATAATTGGCCATTTTAATTATGAAACAGTTTACTACTAGATATTACATTACAGAGATCTCCTAATTTATTCATTTTATTACGATAGTTGTGTAGATGTTTGGATTTTGTGGTGTTATTACATCTGTGATTATCAGCTTTTAAAGTAGGTCATAATTCTAATTGTTTGCTGCTTCTTGTGAGTTGATCGTTTTGTTGCTTCTTATGTGACTTTTAACCCAAGAACTTTTAACACATGCTTTGAACACCATCTGACACACTCGATGCCACACCGTTTATTATATTAACTATGTACAAAGACTTTTGAAATTTTACTGCTGTTATTAGTTAGGCCATTTAGGTATATTATAAAGAAACATCTTTTAAATAATGCTAAAATAAATTTCGTAAACACATTAGATATCAATTTTTCTCCCTACTAAGAGAAACATTTTGAACTTAACTATTGTAATTATTTTCAAAAACTGGTTGCATATTTTGTGACTTAGGATGGAATATACGAGAATGGGGTAAGTTTCCGACCTAACAAGGAAGAAACAAAAATAATGACAATTCATTTTACAATTACTACATTTTATACTTATTAATGTAAGATTATATACTTCTTAAAGACTAAGCTACAAATATAGATAGATAGATAGATAAATGTGTTTATTTAATCAAATAAGTAATATTATTTACACTAAATACAAAAAGAAAACACTCGTTAGGCAATGGAAATCCGTCTGCCAGGAGTTGTCCTTCAAATTAATTTTTAACTTTTTTTTTTTTTTAAACAATAAAAACAAAAAACAAACAAAAAAAAAACTAAAATACAGTAAACCTTTATAATTAATTTATGAGAAAAAATATATATACATTTTAATTAAAGTTAAATTCAGTAACTAAAAACTGTCTGTACTTTAAAACCATTTTTTAAAAAATATACAATTTATGCCAATCCTTTTAACCACATAATAACTTGCTGTTACACATTTAGAACATTTTGTCCCTAATACTTTTTCCTAAAACCACTCATAATAGGACAATTACTTATTATATGCAACATACTTTCATCTTCATTTAAATTACACATTGAACAGGTATACACAATATCATTTATCCATGGTTTATAATTTAAATTAAATAATTGCATCTTGCTTTAAATATATTTCTAATTAAATCCAGACTAAATTCATCATTAATATATACAATATTATGATCTAGATTTTTATACAATAAATGATACTCGGCACCAGATGCTAAAATAAGTAGCTTATTCCTAAAATCTTCCATACCTTGGTTAATTATATTAACCATCTGCTCATACCATCTATCTACTGTTGTAAGTTCTCTATCTAGAACATAGTCTAGGTATTTGCCAAATTTAGCCATTCATTAAACCATGGACTACTCTTTGTTTTAATACCCTCCAAAGCTACAATATATGGAAGTCGGCCAGAATTGTAATTCAATATTTTACATATATAATTTACATTCAGCTCTAATGTGCGGTAATAAATAAGTTTTCTACCAGTTTCCAAATATAATTGATAATTAGGAGTGTTTAGTGGGAGACAAAAGATCCTCTTAATAAACAATTTTGCACCTGCTCAAGTTGCTGATATTTATGGTACCCCCAGACCTGCGCCCCATAGCATAACATTGATTCTATTACAGACTCATATATCTTAAATTTCACCGTAATAGGTACTCTACTATTGGAAAACACATTGGACCAAACATACATAGTTCATAGCCAGCTTGGCTTCTTTAATCTTTTCACTAAAATGGTCGTTCAAAGATAAATTGTCTGTGAGGGTGATGCCTAAATATTTGTAATTTCTAACTGTTTCTACGTCGCTCCCTTTATATTTAAATTTAAATTTAATTTTGGCTCTTTTCCCCTTTTTATTATTATTGAATACCATAATTTTTGTTTTTTCAATATTTAATTGCAATTCCCACTTGTCTAGATATCGTTCCAATATAAGTATGGTATCTTTTAATTTTGTTGGTGAATCGTCTATTATCACTATATCGTCCGCGAACAATAATAGATTAATTTTCGTCGGTCCAATAGATACTCCGCCTCCTAATTCTTCACCCAAATCATTTATAAAAAGATCGAACAATATTGCGCTTAAATTACAACCTTGCCTCAAATCAATATTTGTTGTAAATGAGTGCAATATACCATTCCGATTCCAAACAACTGCATTACTTTTGGAATATAGATTTTTTAAAGCTATTACAAACTTAGTCGATACCCTTGAGCATCCTAGTTTATAGAATAAAGCAGAACGATTCTGTATCAAAAGCTGACTTCAGATCTACAAATAAGGCATAAATTTTTTTATCTTTCAACTGCAGTTGTTGCTGAATTATATTAGTTAACACAAATATGTTATCCATTGTACTATAGCCTTTTCTGAAGCCAGCCTGCCTTTCATCTAAAACTTTATTCTCCTCCGCCCAGATGGATAGTCTTTCGGTTAACAGCTCTGTGTACAATTTCTCAACGCCATTAATAAAAGAAATCGCCCTGTAATTATTAGGATCATCTATGTTACCTTTTTTAAATATAGGGTAAATTATTGAAGTACCAAAACTATGGGGCATATTTGCGGTTTGATAGTAATTATTAAAAAGCATAAAAATTATTCTTAAAAAATTTTCGGATGCCGCCTTAAAGTGATCGTTTGGGATGCGATCTATTCCAGGAGCTTTATTTGTTTTTGCTTTGTTTACAACTATTCGTAGTTCTGTTAATGTAAATGGACTGTCCAAATAAGTGTTCACAATAAGAGGTTCTGCATACTGTATAGAAAAAGATGGTGATTTATTGGAAATGGTTAACCCACGTTTCCACTGATATAGTCGGACCAACAACATGAGATTTACGTTTTAAATTGTTTATTAAGGCCCAAAAGTCTTTTGTCTATTTACATTCACTAAATTTCTTACATAAATTATTCAAACAATCAAGTTTCTTTTTTCGGCAAATTTCTTTACAACAACAATTTATCTCTAGAAACTTGATTCTAATCACAATGGAATTGGTTTTTCTAAAAATATTTAAAGGTCTGAAAGATTATTTCCTACGTTTTTCACATTCAAAGTCAAACCAGGGTTGCTTAGGTTTAGGTCATTTTTAGTTGAATGTCTTTTATGAGTACAACATATAATAGCATTGGTTAAGTCATTAATCTCTATATTAGGTTTGTTATTTATTATTGTGTATTTATAAAGGAATAATGAATAATAACAACTTAGTTATTCAACCAAAAGTAACATTTATTTAAGCGGCAGCAGGTTATCTGGCTACATGGTGTGTTGTCGTATCGATACATTGCTTCACATGCGATACATCATATCGATACATCATATCACAATTATCTCATTAATTTTAGCATTTAATTTCGTTTTGTAACATATTTTATCGGAACCATTCCACAATAATTTAGGCAGAAGAGGCAATATTTGTTCTTGGTTCTCTATTATTCCCGAATTAATAATTACCTCAAAGGGTAGATGCTGAGTGAGTGGCAAGGGAATAACTTTAAAATCTTTAATTATCCTTAATAACTGAATATAACAGCGCACAAATCAATGACAGAACTCCCTTTACCACCAATATAGGTTAATTCCCCTTCCTCATCGCCCTCCGTTAAACCATTCAGTATAATCAATCCGTTATTTTCACAGAATTCTACAACTTTACTTCCCTCTCCATTTTTAGTTTTATCTTTTGAATTTCTTTTATATTTAAGATTATAATTCATACTATAGTCTATGTTACTTCCTGTCTGATATTCCCCTATTCGTGCGTTCCAATCACCCAAGACAATATTCTTAAAACCTCCATTGTTTATAAAAAAAGTTTCTAGCTCTTAAAATTGTTCACTCCAATGGTTGCAGTTTAAATATATCGGGATCAAATGAATCTGTTCATTAGCCGTAATTATACGTATGACAGTTTTATCATTATAACCGTGAAGGTAATAGTGCCGTTTGCAATCACATCAGATCTACAAGCGATTATTTCTCCCCCACTACTCCTACCATATCTATAATACTTAACTGCTGGCTTCCAAACAAACTTATAGTTAGAAAAATAATACTCCAAAAATTTCAATTACAAAAGTCTCGAACAAACAGATAATATGGTATCTACCTAATAAACTTAAAAAATCTCTGTTATCTAATTTATTTTTTAAACCCCATACGTTATATCTTAGTATTTTAATATCTCTAAATTTTAAACTATCATTATTTTTTACTGGCAGACGTTATCATATCATTTTTTTAATGTCAGACGATCTTCACTGGTAGAATCTTGTTGCACAGGTCCTACATTCCGTTGCGCCATAGATACCTTCTCTTCTTGCTTTTTCCTTCAACAATTATCAGCCCTGTAGTTTTCCTCCAACACAGTTTTCTAAGCTACAAATATATCTCACCTAAATTATCTTAATTTATACAGTTCGGTAACTACTAATCGCCTTAATTATTGCAATTAGAGCTCCACCTCAACGAGAGCCACAGATGAACGATCACCTGTGGTAAATTATGTGATTGTGAAGACTGAGTGCAGTATTGAAGATATTTTGCTATAAGTTTGAGATAGGGCTATAATGGCACTCTCAATAACAATAGTGTTCATATAATCTAGTTTAGTCCTTAAACCGCGCACATTTTGATAATTTATGGACAAATTTTATGTATTAGTTTTATGAATTAACAATTTTAGGACAACCATTGAAATATTTTATGTCAAGTTGGGATCATTTATTTTTGTAGTTTCTAGGTTCTGTCTAGCTTCTTAGGGTGTTCTCTTTGAGTAGATGTCTCTTTGGTCGAATCCAATCGAGCATCGAGCGAGTGGTGGAACAAACCTAGCTGTGAAGGTTTTTCTCTGTTGACTCTTCATTAGATTCGGTAGCATTATACACTCCTTCGATCATTATATTTCGAAATAAATTCTTCCATACAATCGGATAAAGAGCGAGAGTTATAATTGTTATTTAATGTTTCCTTCTAGTTATCAATTTCTTCGTTTAATGAAAGAATAACATCAAACAGCGATGAAAGTGTGTTACATCTTTTTCACTGCAATTGCTGCAACGATGAAGCAGTTTATTGTTTTTTTTCATTTGAGACCGAATTACACTCTTATTTAATCCAGAGCAAGCCGCAGTGTTATGAACGACGGTCAGGCAGAATGAGCATTTGAGATGACTGTCATCAGAAATATCATTCGCTCAAGCTGAACACTTATTTTATATTCACTAAAGACATTTTTAATTATTCTTTCAAAGTGTTGCAACGAAAGGTTTAAATAAATGAAAAAATACTAAATGAAAGCAGATACTAAATGAAAACAAAAAATACAGATGCTTCACTTGATATAGGTGATTTAAATTTCACAATCCACACCTTTTTTTGAAGGTCCTAATGTTACTATAAAAACTTATTTGTTGGCAAGACCAGACGTTGATCTGGATAATTTAGACCAAATTGATCAACAACAATTATCATAATACTCAGCATACACGATTTATTGTTTGTATATTTGGAAGAAGTGTCGTTATGTTTATATAAATTTCTTAAGATATTGTTGTTTATGGAGAGGCTGAATAGTTAAACAGTTGATATTTGTTATATTTATCTATGCGCTTAGTATATTGGCTGTTAGTGAACAATATATATCTACTAATAGTAATAGTTGCATTTTTTTGGGGCCAAAATGTATGTCTCAGGATGGGAATAGTTATATTTTCAAGTTTCTTTATTACATCCTCTTTTATCAAAACCATATCAGTGATAAATCTACCAGCCAATAATTCCCTTCTCAAATATAAAGGGCTTTCTTTAGCCTTTGCTAGTAAAGCCGTGGACGTATAAATGAGGGCACCCAGACATGGTAGACATTTGTGTTGAATTTTGTCTATCTTATCCAGCCAGGTTTTTGCTGCGTCACCATATAGAAAATACGTATAGTCATACGGGAATCTTACTAATTGCCTGTGAAAAGTTTTACCTACACCGATCAAAGAAATCGGTCTGAAGGAGGTATATATCCCTAACCCTAATCAGCAGCTCTGCAAAACTTATTGGAGAAAAGTAACATTATTGTACAGTATAGTAGTAAAGAAAAAGTGCATAGATTTATAACAAACCAAAGGATAATTTAAATTAAAGAAATATTAACAGAACAGATTGAGCATAAGATATTAAAAACAAGAAATTATAGCAAAGAAGTGACAATTAATTAAATGAAATGATAAAGGAGAGAAATTAAATTAATAAATGAAATTAAATGAATAAGGAGAGGAGTGAACGTTGAGTACATTGAGATTGATTTTTTACTTTAGCCATGGAATGCTGATATTCTATGAATTCTTCAGATAGAAGTCTTTTTATGTTTCTTTAAATATTTAATATTCTCTTGTCTGGCGACCCCCCATTCAGCATCCCATCAAAGGTTAAGGGATTTTTTTTTACCCTGACAAGGTTTAGAAATCGTTGTAGAAGCAGTATAATTACCCTGCATTAGGCGGGTCCTAAAAATCATAGCACCAGGGCTCGCGTAGTATTTGTGAGATACAGAAATTCAATCCATTCACACAACTATTCGGTGAGCGGAAAATATCTCCTATGTGACAAAAGTAAGTTTTTACAGGAGAGCAAAAAACAGTTTTAAATGGCAATATTTTTGCATGTCTATCGTGTGGTGCTAAAGAAGTACTATTCAAGTTTATTACTGTTCTGTCAACGTTACACGGTACATGCATACCTTTATTTGGGCACTTGACAAACATTCCTTTTGTGTCCCACATTTAGAATATTATTACTAAATTGCACAACACAACTAAAATGAAAACAAAAGAATAAAGTTCACTTGAAAAGAATCACAAACTGTGTTATTACACAATTGTAAAGTTTTGGTATATTTTTTTTTTTTATTGTCTGTGGGGAGGGACCAAGCCCCTATGCTATCCAACGCCTTTCAGGGCCCATATAGCTATCCCGAAGTTCGGAGCCTTTTCAGTGCACTGCCGGCCTCCGGTCAGTGTTCTCTCGGTACAGACAACATTGTCCATCACCGGACAGTGAGCTGTAAGTTTTGGTATACCATTTTTGGAACATATTTTGCGCGCCATCGTTCTTCACTTTAGATTTCTGCCGGATCGTCAGCAACTCTTGGCTCGCATTACTACATGAAATATAAATATACTGACAGCTGAGTTTTGATCTTCCAGGTAACTGACCTTCAAGAAGTTCTCTGCCCAAGTTTCTTAGGAACGGTCGGCGCGGCAGAGCTGCATTTCCATTTCCCAGAAATATAACTTGAGAGTTAATCCCTGCAATATTGAACATTGAGAGGAAGATAACCATTGCGGCCACCTTTCAGTATTTCTTGAAACGTTGTAGGATAGCACATCTTGCCTACGGTGCCTACTCCTTTGAGCTGATTAAAGAAGTGATCATTTTTCCGTCCTGTTGTCTCATCGATGTAGGGAGGGAAGTAATAATTAATCAGTCTAGAGAGTAGACCATCGTGCCAGACTGTGTATCAGAAGCCTTCTGAATGTCCATCAGCATCAAACCTGTATGTTTACGGTGATGGAAAGCAGCAGTTACGTCGTCTACTAGCCTAGTTATCTGGGCAGTTGTGGACAGACCAGTCCTGAAGTATAACATAGTATAAAGCTTAGTGTTTTTAAAGCGCTCTGTAGGAAGGCTTTATTAGGATCATATATATATATATATATATAAATTTTTATATAATACATATATAAAAGATGATTAAATCTTCAATAATTAATTAACACCACTATTCTTTACACATTAATATTAAATATATATATATACTATATAGATATAAAAATGTTGATTATTTAGTATATACAGGGTGTTTCAAAAAGGACTTTACAACTTTGAACATTTATATAAATTTATTCAAAAAAGGTACAGTGCTGGTTTTAGTGTTGTTTTAAAGGGAAACACATCAAGTTTTTTTACCTTAAACTAAAGATGTTCTATGTGGCTTCCGTTGGTTATCCTGCAGACATCCCATCGGTATTCGATTTCTTCCAAACTCGCACTAGCATTGCAGGTTCAACTTGCTCAGCGGCGGCGTAGATTCTTGCTCTAAGTTCCGGTAGACTGGCCGGCAAAGGAGGTACGTACACCTTATCCTTGATGAAGCCCCAGAGGAAGAAGTCCAGCGGTGTTAGGTCTGGGAAACGTGGGGGCGCAGCACGGCCAATCCATTGACCTGGAAAGCGGTCATTGAGAAAATCCCGGACATCAGTCAGATAGTGTGGTGGTGCGCCATCTTGCATGAAGTACACATTTCGTTCTCGGTCATCGTCATCAATCTGTGGTATCAAAAATTGTTGTAACATATCCAGGTACACTAACCCGTTGATGGTTGTCTCTTGGAAAAAAAAAGGGGCCGTACATTTTCGTCTTGCTCAACGCAACAAACACGTTCACTTTAGGGCTATCATGAGCATGTTCCAATGTTTGGTGTGGATGTTCACTGCCCCAAATCCTACAGTTATGTGTGTTAACCTTGCCACTTATGTGAAAAGTTGACTCGTCAGAAAATATTACCTTGTCCAAGAAATGTTCATCATCAGCCACTCGATTTAACATATCCGCACAGAAGTTCCTCCGGGCAATTTTATCAGTGTCTTTAATTGCTTGTAAAATCGACAATCTGTACGGTTTCAAATGCAAACGTTTTCTCAACACACGCCAAACCGTTGTATGTGCGACTTGAAGTTCACAAGATGCCCTCCGAGTCGATTTTCCTGGGCTACGTTCAAAACGTTGTCTCACTTGCTCAACGACTTCGTCAGATGTGCGTGGACGACCGGATGATTTCTTGTGTTGTACTGAGCACCCCGTTTCTACAAAACATTTATGCCACTGATAAATTGTAGGCCCACCAGGAGGATCTTTGGCGTACTTGGTACGAAAATTACGCTGAACTGTTGTCGCCGACTTTGATTCTTCGAACCAAAACACACAGCTAGCACGCTCGGGTCCAGTGAAGGCAGCCATCTTTAACGTAACTGCCGCTAGCGCTTGTTGCGGCGCGATTCTGCACTAGCAAACTACGTGAGTCAAAACTTGATGTGTTTCCCTTTAAAACAACACTAAAACCAGCACTGAACCTTCTTTGAATAAATTTATATAAATGTTCAAAGTTGTAAAGTCCTTTTTGAAACACCCGTTATATTAATTTTCAAGGGAAAGCTGTGCAGAATTTATAGTCGGGCTCTGCACTTCATAGAGAGTCAATCCTGACAGTATGCGATACTTCCTATAGAACGATATTGACCAAAACAATCGCTGGCAGATCCCTTGTTGATATCTAAACAGAATATCAAGTTTTTATTTTTTCCGATGTTTCATTTTTGAGTTGATCTAATCACAAACAGAAATACGGAGAGGATAATTCAATTACAGAACTCTAAACTCGCTCTGACCAACTTCTAAAAATATTTTATTTTTGCATTGATTAGACGTTATGATTTATATTTTTTTGTAAAAACTTTGGTAATTCTGGTAAAAAAAAAAAAAAAATCTGTTACAATTGTAGTGTTTTCCTTTTGCAATAGTGAGAGGAAAGTAAAATAAATAAAACTTCCTTTGTAGTGTCCTGGCTGTTATAGTTGTTGGAAAAACTAGAAATAGAAAAAAGAATAAATTCCAAAGAATGTAAACAATGAAGGGAAAAAAGTGAAGAAAATGTTATTTTGTTTGTTATTATTGTTAAGATGATTGTATTGTCTTTGTTGTTATTGTTGCTTTTTGTCGTGAGTGAAAATTTTTAAGGGTGTGAGTGTGTGTGTATGTTTGTTTGTAATCTTAGTTATATCGTAGAAGGGAGTTTACGAATCCACCCTCTATACAAACTACAATAAATGAGTAGGTATATAACACTTGTGAGACTGAGTCATAGAATCATCTTAAAGGTTTTATTCTATCATACCGAAGCAGGGCTACCAATATTTTATCAACACACACACACACACACACACACACACACACACACACGTCATCATATGTGAGGGTGTGACCGACCTGACCCCACCATACTGACCCATTTAACACATTCCACTCGAAATAGATACACACACAAGATGACACTTTTGGCAATCTGCCAACTATGTAAATGTCCACTTAAATAAACATACCATCCTTCTTCTTTTAAAGTTTCACTTATATTATATACTTTTTTTAATTTTTTGTACTTTCTCTTACTTACTAAGAATTGCAATTGTTTCAAATTTTTGATATCTGAGTTTTCACCGGAAATACACGCTTTGAGGTTCCCTTTAATTGGTTTTTTGAACAAGTTTGTTTGTATAATATATGAGCAACATAGGATTACATTACATTACATTTTAAATGTTACTTGAGTCTGTGAAATATTTTGGTGGCTCTCTTCTGGATTACAATGTAAACATATTCAGTTTCCATCTGCCCTCAACATCTCTATATTTATGTTCCAAGCGAATGAGTAAAAAATTTCCAAGTTTAATGAAAAAACTGTCCATTTTATAATTTACATTAACCAGCATCAAGAGAAACTCGTGGGATTGTTTCAAACGAGATTTTTTTTTGTTTTTGTTTAACCATCCATTACGGAAGGTTGATAGTTCTGGGAAATGCTGACGCTAGTCTTAGTTACGAAGAAATTTGGTGACGATTGGTCAAGAAAGAAATATTCAATTTTGCCAACTTTTCTACAGATTTTCCTCTCTTTATCAAGGACAAAGAATTTTTAGTGGAACATTTTATACAGCATAGAAATGTAAACAAAGAAAAGTTAGTAGTTGTTTGTGTTAAATCGAATCGGATTTAACAAAAACAACAAATAGATTGTAGATTGTTGTAGGGGTTTATTGCAGTGCGACCTGAAAGATCTATCGTGCCCCCGGGAGCCTTCTCAGTGCACTGCCGGCCTCCAAGCAGTGTTCTCTAGCTATAGACAAAATTGCTCATCACCGGACAGTATGTTTAGAGGCTCGTAGGAAGAGAAAATCTAATGGCATCATGCCAGATTCGAACCCGGAACCTCCGCGTTGCTAGTCTAGCGCGCAACTACTGAGCTAATCCCTTCCTTCTTCCTTGGCTTACGCCAATTAACTAGGGACGTAGACCCTAATTTGTGCACTGTGTGTGTCCTTGTCTGTAAGGTGTGGAGTGTATGTAGTTTAAATGTATTGTGTACTATTCTGACGAAATCTTAACGATCTGGTCAGCAGGAACAAAGTTGCACTTTGGTGGGCGCCGGGACATGTTGGCATTGAAGGGAATGAGATGGCCGACGTCCTGGGCAAGATAGGCGCTACGACCCCACTTCTGGGGCCGGAACTTTTTTGTGGGATTAGCGACCAGTTTCTTGTTGGAAGGCAAACTAGAAGGAGGAGGAGATGAAGAGAGAGATCTCAACTCTGGTATCCCCCCAGTTGGCGGCTGGCCAAGATCTGCTGGAAAACTATAACCAACGGAGATCGGAGGCCTGCATTGGACTGAGCAAGAACAAGCTCCGTGTTCTCACGGGTTTCCTCACGAGGCATTGCCGACTTAGAGGACACCTGGTGAAGCTGGGTTTGGAAAGTGACAGCTCATGCAGATTCTGTGGGGAGCTGGAGGAAGCTCCACTACATCTCCTAACAGACTGTGTGGCTGCCACTCAGAGAAGGTTTAGGAACCTGGGCAGCTACCAGGTCAGGTGGAGGAGGGGGACATACCCTCTCTAGAGCCTGTCAGAATACTGGGGTTCCTAAGGGATCTCAGACTGATCGAGGTGCTGTAGAACGGATGTTCAATTGGCCTGCGGCACCCAAGAGGCATAGCACAATAGACCGGAATCAAGGTCGCAGTGCGTTGGCACCCCGCTAAAAAAAAAAAAAAATCTGACGAAATGCATGGGTTACTGAGCTGTGGTAACCTATGGGGTCGCTACTCCCAAATTAACTGCATGCAACAGATAACCCTTGCGGGCTAAGCAACTAGTAACTTTTAATTTTATTTGTTTATATTTCTGTTTCTTCGTTGATCCACTAAAAATTCTCTTTCTATAATCTTCAAGACTATCCATATATATTAATGCCTTGATAAAGATAGGAAACTCTGTCTCGAAACATTGGCATAATTGAAATTTATCTTTCTTGACAGATCCTCACCAAATTTCTTCATAAAATAATACATCAACGGCTAACAAATATTTTCATTTTAATCTGGTATTTTATCCGTCATAGTATATGCATATTTCTTTTTATTTCCTGACCGGTTTCGGATTTTCATTGATCGTCAGAGTAAATTTAACAATCAACAGACAATCGACAAACAATCAAATGTAACTGAAACATTACGTTTAAAGTGAACTCTCTACACGAACTCTACATGTTATCCAGCATTGTGGACCAATTGACATATTCTACTTTCATATAAGCTGACCTTTCAGTATAATGTATAATTCTCACTCACTCTCTCTTTCTCACACCACACAGAGAGAAATATATCCCAGGCTGAAATAATTCTGTTCATAATTACCGGAACTCAAAACAAATACATTTCCTGTGAAAATATAATTACAAAAATTGTACACAATTGGAATATTTTATTTTCAATTTATTTTTATGTATAATAGCAAATAAATTAAAAATCGACTGAAAAATTGCAAAACACGAGATAATAGAATGTTGTATATTGTTGCAAAATGATAACAAAAAACACCTGGAAGTTTGGTACATACATTGATAACGCTGGAAATTGCAAATATCATTTTGTCCTTCATAAACAAATGTTGAAATTCATTCAGCCGTTGTTACATACAAGTTTGCATAATATGGCAGTTTCTAAACCATTATTTTCCTGAAAATGTTAAGCGTAATACCTGGAAGTACTTGCAAACAAATTTACATGGTACTTACTGTTTGCAGATTAATAGCTAATGATTGTAGATAATATTATATACTATGTTTAAATAAAATCGTGTAAAAGCTAAAACGTCACATAAAAAGATACACATAACACTTTTCTCTTAATCATTGGCATCATTAGTTATTCTAAATTACTAAATAAATTAAAAAAATAGATCATAAATAAATATTAAACTGTGAATGAGGTTTTGAAGTTTGGTTTAAAAAAAATATATTATTGTAGGAAGCAGAATTTACATGAATGCAGTATATATAATATTAAAATAAGTTTGAATAGGCAACAAACTGACATATCTTAAGTTTAAATAAATCACTAATTCCAGTGAAAATCAACATAAATATATATAAATGACAATAATAATAATAATAATTAAAAGTTCATGTAGTAAAATCTTCAAAATCGATTTAATACATCATTATTAATGTTACAGTATAATTTATTTTAATAATTAATTGATTAATAGTGTAACGCAGCCGGTGGTGCCATCTAGGAGAGAGAGTAGGAACCTCAAGTTCTCTTAATGGCGCTAGGAAGCGCTGGCGAATAGTTCTTTCTGAAAGAATTGAGAAGATTCTAGAAAGGTTCTCCACCGGTATAAATAGAGGGACCACAAAGGGTTGAAAGAGTTTTCCAGTTACAAACGAAGTCACTACTTTGTGAAAAGTGCATAAAAAGTGAACAAAGTGAACTTTTATGGTTTAAACTGTGAAGTAATTATTATTAAGTGTTGTATTTTGTAATTTATTGTGTATAACAATAAATTGGTGTTTTCTTTATTGAAGTTTAGAGTATTTTATCTTATACGAACCCACTTAAAACTAGTTGCAGTATTAATGTTACAATATTGTGGGAAATAAATATAAATTTAGCCAGTATGGCAATCATAGAGAATCGATAAAATTAAAAACCCATATGATATAAAAAGTAATATTATTACAATAGTAGAAAAGTCGTTCATATTGATGATAAGCTGTGAATTGTTAACGTAACGTTGTCAAAATAAATAGTGTTCAGTGTGTTCTTGAAATCGCCCGTAATATTTCACTTCGTTTCTATTATTTAGCATATCCCATCAACAATATTGTACTCACTCTTGACTAATGTTCTCAGTGCAAATCAGTGTTATCATCCTGTTTATCAAGTCATTCTGATGATCGGCCCAACAACAACCCTAAATGCGTAATAACGCCAATACAATATGTTATACATTTTTATTAGTTTATTTTACCAAACTTCTATATTTTTATTTGTTATAAAATTCAAACACAAACGGAAATAAGCTGAACAATAATTTTAAAGAGTTTTATTAACACATAAAACTACAAAGTTTTAGCAAGCAAACCTTACACATAGTACACAAGGCCACACGCTAATACTATCTTTTCTTTTACACACCTCCATCTTGCCACTGCCATCTACTATTACATAATACTAAATTTAAATCGGTTACACATATAATACAATACTTTGAAAAAAATGAATCAAGTTGGTATTCAGCCTTTGAACCATGCACATGTCAACTGTACACTCAATACTATGTGGAACCGTAACTCAGTTAGCTTTTTTTTACTTTCTATTTTAATTTTTTGAGAGGTCAGTTGAAGTTTTTTTTTCTGCGTAATTTTAAAAACACCCTCTTATAAATTTATTTGCGCTCTCTTTGTGTGAGTTTTTTCTTTTTCCAAAAAAATACGTGAGTTATAGCGAAATAATCAATGTATTAAATTTGTGATAAGATGATAATCAAGCCTGGTAGGGAGGAGGATGAGTATCGGTGATATGAGAGATGAATGAAGTGGTGGAGGGGGGTTATCTGTTAAAAGTTTGTTCTATTGCAACAAAAGTCTGGACGCTCTAATTTCAGAAATTAAGTCGAAAAAAGTCCGAGGTCTCTCATTTTAAAAGCTCAATTGAAAGTATAATCAATTCTTTTATTTAAAAAATGATATCAATTTTTTTTTTTTTTTTAATTTAAGGCGCTTCAATATCTATGGTGATTTGCGCCCGGAGACTTCTCACTGCAATGCCGGCCTCCGGACATTATTGTCTCGCTACAGATAATACTGTCCATCACCAAACAGTGAGCTGTAGAGCCTCCTAGGAAGAGAAAAATCTAAGGGTAGCACTGGACTCGAACCCGGGACCTCCGCGTGGGAGTACAACGCGCTAACCACTTAGCTAATCCCTCCCCTGACAAATTAAATAGACTTTATAATGAAGCGAAAAAAATAAAAAATTCATTCCTTGAAAAAAAAAATTGATCAAATGATTAGAACTTTCGAAGACTTGAATACCTTTGAAAAATGTCAAGGTTCTGTCTCAGCTTTTGTAAACTGAGAACCAGATGGAAATTTCTATTTCCTCTTTCAAGGGGTATTACTTACAATTTGTTAAGCGTGTGTAATGGAAGAAGCAGATAGAAATAAATTGAAATAGATTTTATATTTTTTAAACAAATTCCATTTTAAAAGGGAAAATGTACGTTGTCTGGAAAAAGGTAAAAATTCAGGTACAAGACAACCATTAGAAGAAAAGTCAAAGCATTCAGCACTATTGCCTCTTAAGCCCTTTCTAGAAATCACAAAACAAAAGGGTAGGGTTTTAACTACCAAGAAGAGCATTATTTCATCAGTAGTCTATTCCAAGCATTCAGCCAGTAACATTCGTCGCGTTCAGAATCGCGCTCTCATTTTAAATTCAGTGTGCCAATAAGAGTTTAATTTGAACATTTGTATCTGTATATTTGTTTGAGAGTTTCTGTATATATTTATAAAGCTTATTGTTGTGATATTGAAAAGTATTTAAATTCATTTAGAGATAATATATTTATTTTAAACCAGTGGTGTATAATGGATGTGTTAGGTGGAAAGAATTTGTCTGGTTGATGAAATAAGATTCACTTTGTTAACAATGGTTAACTAATGTATTAATTAAGAGACACAGACTGCCTGGACTTTACAATAGAAAAATGTTTTAAGGTAGAGTGGTAAATGGGTAATGGACACGTAGTGATTGGATGTATTAAACTGTCCTCAACTGTATCGACCCCCCCTTCTCATGGACTGACCGTCGCTATATTTATACAGTTTCTCCCACTCCAATCCGAGAGAGTGCTTGGGTTTGTTTCTCTTCTCTTACTGTCTTTGGTTGCTATTACTTATTTCTTAATACTTCTCTCTTCTCTAAAACTTACATACACATAATTATAAGTCCTTTCAAACCCGCTCGTGCTACCCAACACATACATACACAATATTCACACATCACCAATAACATTACACGTGAATCTGTACGCATATTAACGCTTGAATATTAAAAAAAACCTGAATTTTCCTCCACCTTTAATTGCTATATTTCTTAGAAACATTGATAAAGACAATTTTTTAAAGCTGTACAAATTAAATAGAAAATCTTCGAATTTATTACAATTCCTAGAATTTTCCTCTCATGCGGTACATTCGCAGCGCTTATATTATATTAATGGAAGATAAAATCATACATATCTGGCACATAAATGGGAAAAATTTTTGTTAATAAGAATGAAGGTTCCAGAAGCTGTGCCAATTAGAAAAGAAGAAGTTCTATTATCGGAATTAAAAGTGATAATGAAGTGGCTTTCAATTCAGATTTTTTTTTTTTTTTTTTTAATTTAAGGCGCTTCCATATCTATGGTTATTAGCGCCCGGAGCCTTCTCAGTGCACTGCCGGCCTCCGGACAGTGTTCTCTCGTTACAGACAACACTGTCCATCACCGAACAAGTAAGCTGTAAAGGCTCCTAGGAAGAAAAAATCTAAGGGTAGCACTGGATTCGAACCCGGGACCTCCGCGTCCCGGATTCAAAATTGATTAATCTGGAAATTAACCATCTTTCTCCTAGCTCTATATTAATGGAATTTTTTTGAGAAAAATCAAAAAAGTTTAGACATCATCAAAGAAAAAAAAAATGTATTGCCCATTAATAAATTCCTGACTCAATAAAGTGAATGACTGCAATAAAATTTACGAAATACTCTGTTTAATATGGCGAATAATGATACTTTATCATTATGAAAAAAGACATAATCTGTCCTTAGTGAAACTTGGGATTGTATTTTAGTTCATTTGCCTCTGATTTCAAAGAAGTTCCCTACAATTTTTTTTTTTTTTGACGATGCCTTTTATTTCAATTTAGAAATAAATGTTTATTAAAATATATGAAACAGGACTGTACTAATTGAAAAACTTTTAAAATCTTTAACAAAAGAACAAAAAAAATGGATGCTATATTTTTGTTTGATATTAATAGCATTAAAATTAAAGTTCAGATAATATAACACCAACTTTGTATAATTATAATCCCATTGTTTGCCACTCTTCATATTATTACTTTCTCTTACTCCTAATAAGAGGAAGTATTGTAATCGTGTCAAATTTTCGATATCGAGTTTTCACCGGAAATATCCGTTTTGAGGTCCCCTGAGTCCAAAAAAGTGGTTTTTAGCAAATGGTCTGTGTGTGTGTGTGTGTGTGTGTCCGTGTGTGTGTGTGTGTGTGTGTGTGTGTGTGTATGTATGTATGTGAACAGCATAGCTCAAAAACGAAAAATCGTAGAAAGTTGAAATTTGATATTCCGTTTAGGGGTCACCATGGGATCTGACTGTACGTTATCTGTCAAAATTCCTCAACCGGAAGTACCACTTTACTAGTTGGATTTTTTACTTTTTTGCGATTTTCTCAAAAATGGCTCCGACGATTTTCTTTAAACTTCAAACATCAACCACACATACAAAGAGCTACAACTTTTATTAGAAACATTTCTCCGGGAAAATGCATTGAAGGGCACTTTTGGGGGAGAGGTGGGGTTAGGTTTCCATCTAAAGTGCTGTTTCAGTTTATTAGACAATTCTGCCATCTAAATAAATGTTAATTAGAATTAAATATGTTGTTGAAATTCCGAGTTTGAAAAAATCGGATAACCGGAAGTGCGTTTACTTTACCACTTTACTAAATGATTTATTCACTTTTTCGCAATTTTCTCAAAAATGGCTCCAACGATTTTTTTGAAACTTCGTATATAAACTAAACATGCAAAGATCTACAACTTTTATCTAAAACATTTCTCTGGGAAAATTCTTTTAAGGGCACTTTTAGGGGAGGGGTAGGGTTAGATTTTCATCTAAAGTGCTATCCTAGTTGATTATACAATTCTATCATCCAAACATAATTAGTTAGAAATAAATGGATGGCTGAAATTCCGAGTTTCAAGAAAATTAGTAAACGGAAGTGCGCTTTTACTGAACAGTTTTTTCAGTTTTCGACGAATTTCATTAAATTTGGTACACAAACTATAAAATTTGTCAATTATCATTTTGAGAACTGGAGTAAGAGAAAGTTGTGTGAGTGTTTCACACCAGATTTTTTTTTTTATTTCCATGGTTACGAGTGAAAGTGTCTGCCTCTCTTATAAATAAATATAAATAATTACTTTCATAAATAATAAATAACTTCTGATGTTTGTCTCTTTGCTTAATTTATCTCAAATTATTTGATCTTTTTTTTTCATTTATTTCTAATGTTTAGTACATTCTTTCCTTTCATTTTTATTTATATTTATATTTATTTATATTACTTACAATTTTTTATTTAATTTATTATTACCATTTTTAAGCAATTTTAATTTGATTATGAGTTATTATTACTATCGTTTTCTTTGTCATTAGGGTAATATTTTTATTTTACTATTTTTTTGTTTTCTTTTTGATTTTATTCATTTTCTTCTTCCATTTCATCTTCTTGCTATTTTTTATTTTATTTAATATAAAAGATGTTTTATTTTATTATTATTATGTTTATTTTTAAAATTATTCCAAATATTTCGTATGCTCTATTTTGTGCACCAACTCACTTTATTTTGTATCAAACAGATGTTTGAACAAATCAAAATTATTATGATTATTATCATTAAAAAAAATCTCACATTTCTCTTACTCCTGATCTCAAAATTATAATTGACAAAGGTTCTAGTTTGTGTAACAAATATAACGAAATTCTTCGAAAACTGAAAAAAACAGGTCAATAAAAGTGCACTTCCGGTTTATTAATTCCCTTGAAACTCGGAACTTTGGCCATCTATTTATTTCTAATTATTCTTGTTTGGTTGATAGAATTGTAAGATCAACTTTGATACCACTTTAAAGGAAGCTGTAACCCCGCCCCCCCACTAAAAGTGCCCTTAAATGAATTATCGCGGAGAAATGTTTTAAATAAAAGATGTAGATGACAAAATCGCGAAAAAATGAAAAAATTATTTAGTAAAGTGTTAAAACAAACGCACTTCCGGTTATCCGATTTTTTTCAAACTCGAAATTTCAGCAACATATTTAATTCTAATTAACATTATTTAGATGACAGAATTGTCTAATAAACTGAAATAGCAGTTAAGATGAAAACCTAACCCCACCCTTCCCCCAGAAGTGCCCTTAAATGAATTTTCCCGGAGAAATGTTTCAAATAAAAGTTGTAGCTCTTTGTATGTGTAGTTGATATACCAAGTTTAAAGAAAATCGCCAAGAAAATTGCAAAAACGTAAAAAAAACAACTAGTAAAGTGGTACTTCCGGTTGAGGAATTTTGACAGATAACGCACCATCAGATCCCATGGTGATACCTAAACGTAATATCAAGTTTCAACTTTCTATGGTTTTTCGTTTTTGAGCTATGCTGTTCAACATACATACCACACACACAGACCATTTGCTAAAAACCACTTTTTTGTACGCAGGGGACCTCAAAACGGACATTTCCGGTGAAAACTCGATATTTGACACGATTACAATACTTCCTCTTACTAGGAGTAAGAGAAAGTTAAAAAAGCAGAGGAATTAACGAAGTGTGTTTTTTGAGGCTAATCTTAACTGACAACTTTTCAATAGAATTTTTATGATAAACATTTTGATTTTCCGGTTGAGACCACGTCAGTGATTTGTTATAAACCGACGAGGCACCCATATTGCAATGAGCTTCTTCAGGTTAGTGTCACCATGAATGCCAAAGTGTTCATTGCAATATGGGCGAAATGCTGGTTTATAATAAACCAATGATGCGGTCTATATCTCAAGCCGAAAACCTAAGCGTTTTCATGAGAATGGCCGCGTGAGCTTAAAATAACCAATCACTATGGGGAGAGATAGTAAAAGTAAGTAAAGTAAGTAATGCCTATGCCTTTTTTCAGGCAGGCTTAATGTCCAACTAACAATTAGGCGTCGAAGAGGACGGGGGCGGAAGCCCCATTGTTTTATTAACATTTAATTAAACTAATACAAATTTTGCAGTTATATGGGGGTCTCAAACCGGGGCATCTCCCAGTTACTAATCGTTGCTTATAACCACTACTGCCAAACATGCCCTAGGAAAGATAGTATATTTTAAAGGAAGTACAGAATTCTCAATTCAGAAATTATAAATTAAATGGAAAAGAGGGGGAATATGAAGAATTTAACATTTTGTTTATATCCTGTACATCAGACTAATTTTTTTATTTAATAGATCCTGTTTCTCGGCCAGGATTAAATTCTTGTATTTAAAAATCCACAGTTTTTCTTCACCTAAATGAAGACACAAATTGAGTTTTCTTTGGGAAGCCCAATTGAAATTATTAACATCCAGAATGTCAGCAGGATTCAAATTAAAAGCTCTTCTTTTAAAGCTTTTGTTAAAACCAATCTTCAGTCTTCTTCAGGTGTAGTTAGAAACTTAACCAAACCAGTTTAAAGTTCTCTTAAAAAAACCTTTAAGGGGACATTTTTCCGTCTACATCTTTAATAATTTGGGTAGTTTTGTTGCCCTTCTGAAATAGGTATCATGAAAGAGCACAGAAGCTACTAATAATATATAAATCAAAAATTTATATGATATTACAAATTAAAGAAATAGTGATCCTATACTAAAGACCATCTAAACGTGTGTGTGTCTTGTACATTCACTCATTCAATTTCATTCAGCGGCATTCAATTTGCCAGTTCACTCTTTCATTTCTACTCATGCTACCACATATCAGTTCTGTAAAGTCTTTGCAGTACTCTGTTTCTTAGCTAATTAATACTTCAGTGTCCAGACAGTATACTTTACTCTTCCACATTTTTCTCGGCCCAACTTCACAGAAACTTCACTACAGTTTATAAAAAGGAAACAGAAGTAGAAAATACAAACTTTCTATTTCATTTAGATATCTCTCCATTGGTGTGGCCACAAAACTTTACGTCAAAATAGTTATAAGTATTATTTCACAAAGACTCCCCCCCCCCAATTTTTTGCGTGTTTCTCGCAAACAAAGCTCCAAATATTATTCCTCTAATTTCAGACATTTATCTGGCAAATTTCTTTTTACGCTAGTTTGGCCATGTAGTGGAAGAAGAAATGCAAAAATAATAGTTTTGGAAAATAGCTTTGTGAAAATTAGATACTTCAAATAGTGTATTTAGTGATGGGGATAGAGCCAGGTATACTACAATCTAGGTCATTGCTATTAGGGAAACAAAGGCACAAAAATCCGTTAAAATAATACAATGCCACTTGGCCAACTGTTTTGTAAAGGAAGGCATTCCTTCAGGACAGTCTGCATTCTGCTTTCAAAGCCAGAACACTTGCTTCAGGAATTGCTCTCTCAAACTCTGTGCCTGTGATAGAGATTTGCATTTATTCTAGATAAACATCATTTTATTGAGATACAGTTGTGATATTGTAATGTACTTAAATTTGCTTAGAGAATAATATATTTATTTTAAAAACAGTGGGGATTTCTTGATTATTTCTTTATCATATATACTGACAAGCCCCCTTTTACTAATCCTCTCGTGCTACTACACACTATCACAAACATTCAACAACAATATCACCAAAAACATTTCAGCTACTTCTGGGAAAACTGTGATGTTATATTTTTCTTTAAAGACCCCCATTTTAATATAAAATATAGTATGATCAAACATTATAGCGTTGCAAAAATTTGAAATTGAAGAAAGTCGATTAACCGAAATATCAGAGACATTTTCCGTGGTAGCCTGCTTCATTTTGTGGTCATCGAACGGTTTCGGGCGTTCGCCCATCTTCAGGAATGCGTTTTTCAGGCAGTGTGACAGCACAGACTCGCACAGAGCAAACCTTAGTTTCACACTAACACTGTGAAACCTTAGTTTCACACTGGTTTACTCGGGGAACCGCTCCTCATCAATATGGAACTAACGGAATTTCAGTAAAGAAAAGAAAAGTTCTAATAATTTATTTTTATATATTTTGGGTAATTTTTAAAGTTTTTTTTCTTTAAGTTTCTTTTCTTGATTATCATTAATTCATGATCATTTTTTCACTTTAACTCACCGTTATGTAACGAAAGGACAAACATAGAAAAACTAAACTCCAAATCTTAAGACTGGAATACTAAGGAAATAAAAACAAATGATCAAAATAGCTGTCCCAGATTTTAAATTGATCTTAATTAGTGTAACCTAACGTATAATTACGCATAAAAAAAAAAATAGATATTAATTATCTTGTAGAGTGAAATGCTCTACATCCATGACCACCAGCAGGATAAATACTCTGCTCAAGTGTATGTGGTGATCATACTTCATAAAATTACTAAATGAGGTTGGAATATTTTTTATAATTATAGGCTATGAATAATGGAGAATTTCAAAATGAGAAAAACATAAAAATTAGCGTAGTGGCAGTCAACGTGTTAAATAATAATAAATAATTAATAGTTATTGAGTAAAAAATAAAGTATTGTAGCTTGTTTCTGTTTATTTGTTAGAAGTTGTGTGTTGTTTGTCCAATACTGAGTGTCAATATTTGAACTTAAATACTACAATACTGTAGTATATGTCAATACTGTGAAGTTGTTCTGTTAATATTAAATGGTACTAATTGCTAAGTGGAATAAATAAAAGCTAATTGAAGTTGTGTCTAAATTATCTGTGTTATGCATTTCAAAAATTTGAATATTGTAAGGGTGTTGTGAGGAGATGAAGGTTGTTGCTTGATGAGTGATAAATAACACCTTAAGATTTGGTTTAAGATATATAATTGATATATATGTATATGACTGACTGCCAAGGACTTTACACTAACTGAACTGAACTGAACTGACAGACTGACGTGGCTAAGAAGATATGAACGGAGCGATGTTAAACTGATGTGTAAATCAACAGAATTCTATCTGAATGATGTCTCATTGCCTATCTCTCATATATATATATATATACTGGCCGAGCCTCTCCTCTCTTTGCGAGAGGGGCTGTTTCTCTCCGCTAGAGTGGATGAGTGGTGGGGGTTCACTACCCCTACATTATCTGTTTTATAATAATAAATTAATCGTAAACATGTTACATTCCATAAGCCAACATTAAAGCAAATCTCGAGATTATTTTCGCTTCAGTCTCTAGGAGGTTTATCCGTGATAGTGTTAGGAATGGTGTCAAAGCTAAAGTATTCTGTCAATAGATATTTCGTTATCTATAGAAAATAGAGTTGCGACTATAGTGAACAGTGAGCAACAACGGGATCAGGATTTTTTGGAGATATGATTGCTCTAGTATTATAATTTTCTCTGAACACATATTTTAACGAAAATATACGACCAAACATTATACAAAATTCACATTAATAAATATTATAGGGTTGCGAAAGTTCGAAATTGAAAAAAAAAAAAATCGAGTAATGGGCAGAATCGAAACATGAACTAATCACTATCCATCTCAAGTTCACTGCATTTTTCCCTAAAGTTCGTAAGGGGGCAAACTAGGAGGAACTGGAAGGAGACGTTCTAAGTGAGGAAAGATTGAACAGCCGCTGTATTAAAAGACTTGAAATTCTGAAGAGAGGATCATCAATCAATTGAATCACCATCAACCATCAACGTACTACTACGTATTTCATTCTCACACCGTCACTCTGTCAATGAGCCTGCTGCCCTCTCTCTTCTCAGGCTACCAATCTCTCACTCTATAATATTACAGTGCAAAGTCTTTGCAGTGTCTATTATTAGCAATATGTGAAAGAATTTATAGCTTACATCAGTTCCATCTCTCTTTTAGACATCCATGATGTAAGTTATTACAAAAAGATACCTTTTAACTATTTAAGTATTTTACATTCATTGGGTAAAATACGAAGTAATTCTCCTTAACATTATTAAATGTAAATACTAAATGGATAATCTAAATTATTCAGCTAGACCAACTTCATTCAGAATGCAGCCGCATACCCGAAAATGTAAATATAAACTGAATATAATGTATAATAAGATTAAATCTTCCGCAAACGTAGCAAGGATAGTCTTTGAGTGTTTGTGATATACGCTATGTAAAGAGTAAATAGATGAGAAATTAATGAATAGAGTCTTGGGGAAATCTGCGCCTACTTGTGTTTCATGATTAAAATGAAAATATTACTCAGAAAGATAGCATTGGAGGACAAGATAACAAGTGATAGGGAAGGTGCCCTTTAACTTACACAGCAAGCCTTTAATGCTAAACCCTGACAAAAGCTTGTGCATAGTGATGTTTCTTCAGTGTATTTATTTATTTATTACGTACGGGGTTGTACCCCATTTATAGTTAATTATCTCGTCATCAAACACTATACGAATCACAGACAAACTACAGATATAAAAGAATAAAAAATAGAACATATAAAATAAAAACTAGAATATATAAAAAGTATGAATATGAAAATATTAGTATTTAGAGATATAAACATTATACAAATATATATACAAATACAACAAACAATAATATATACACAAATATAAGGGACAATATAGTAAAAAAGTGCATAAAACTATGAATTTAATAATAACTATAACCAATTAGAAACTAGGTAAAAGGGAGAGCGTAAAAAATAAAAGGGAAAATGAATGTATAAATAAACTGTAGATTATACTATTTTATATAATACGTACTAATAATATCTATAGATTATACTATTAAGAAGGAACCATTGATAATATTACGATAAACTATTTAATATTATGAACTGCTGGCAAATGAAATAAATTTCATTAATTGAGGCAGGAAGATATCATATTCATTAGAAATACTGTTTCTAAGTATAATGGAGTTGTTGAGGAGAGAAATTGTGTTTGATTGAATAAACGAGATATGAAGACACTGTTATAATATAGCTATAAGTTTACACAAACTGCACTGGACTTTATAATGACTTTGATAGAATAAAAGATGGGAGTAGAGATATGACACGATGCGAGGTATGGTTGAATCTGATAGTTAGCTCTAGATAGATTCCCACTGGCTTATATACACACGTTCTCCCACTCTAGCCTGCTTAAGTTAGAGAGTACCAGAGAGGGTCTCTCTTCTCTTGGGCCTGACTTCTCTCTCTTGCTATTACATAAGGGACATAAGTCTAGGTATAAGAGCGGATTGGGAATATATTGTTGATTAATAACTTTTAGAAAACATAGGTTCTTTTGCAGGAACGTGGAAATCGATTAATTCCAACAATTCAAGACAATCTATATAATGATGTACAAATTTGAAATGGAAAATAAGGTCTGCTCTTCACCTTATGAAGCAAAGAATGCTCAAATTAAGGGAATCCAAAACATCAGGATATGCTAATCTTTGAGTTGATAAACCCCTCATTTTTTAGTAATCCTTCCAAGAACCCTATGATGCACCCGTTGAATAGTATCAATGTGAATTTTATAATACGAAGTCCAAATTGGAGAAGCAAATTCAAATCGCGGATGAACCAAATGCAAATACAGTCTTAAAACACTAAAGGGATTTCTAAAAGAAGTGGAATTACTAAAGACAAAACCCAATATTTTGTAAACTAATGTTGACTATCTTTATTGTATTTGATTTAATTTTGAAATAGAAGCTAAGTTTGTTCTTAACTTTTGCACATCTAACTAGTGGTAAAATTACAGGGTATAGTCAGTAAAATCGAAGTACATATTAATTACGAACTGGATTTTTAATTAATCAAAAACGTTGAAAACATTTGGAATAATATTACAAAGGCTGACAAAGTAGAGGTGCAAAATTAAGCGAGCGGTGTGAATGGAAGTTAATAAAAATTTGGTGTGAAACATCACACGACCTTCTCTTATTCCAATTAATATAATTTAATTAAAAACATTTTCTATTAAAATGCATTGTTTAGAAAACGTTTGATTGGTTGGCCGTAGAAAAAGGTGATAGGGTTTATACAAATATACCTGAGTGGACGCGGTGGGTGCCCTTTATCTGAAGACCATGTAGCGTCAGTTATAAATGCAGTCAGTTTGTAACAGAAGTGCCACAAAAACCCACTCTTTTTTTTTTTTTTTTTTTTTTTTTTTTTTTTTTTTTAAAGAAAACCGTTGAAGCTGTTTTCTAGAAAACATAAAAACTCAAAAAATCTGCTCTGTATCCTGAAAAGTCGCATTTCCGATTCACCGAGTTTCTTCAAATTTAGAATTCTATCAATGCGTCTAAAATATATTAATATTAAATAGATGGTTAAACTATAAATTGTACTGAAGTAACTTTACAGGAAAGCACAACGCTACTGTTCCCCCCAGAACCCTCAAAAAAATAAATTTTTCAAATAAAAGTGATAGGTATTTAAATGTGTACATAGTATACAAATTTTAAACAAAATCGTTGGAACCATTTTCGTGAAAATCGCGTAAAACTGGAAAAATATTAAAACAGTAAAGTCGCAATGCAGTCTGGTTGATGGATTTTGTCCAAATCTTCGTATCAGACACGTTGGTAATACAATTTTTCATTTTTGAAATATTTTGTTCACTCACGCATATATATACCCATATACACATATAGATTGTAGATTGTTGTAGGGGATTATCGCACTGCGACCTGAAAGATCTATTGTGCCCCCCCGAAGCCTTCTCAGTGCACTGCCGGCCTC